>JAVTVY010013011.1:0-54576 GCA_036873755.1 Hanleya hanleyi
TGTAAGGGAACAGACCTTTCGTTTGTGCACAGTCATACGCCTTCACCCACTGATCATAACTATAATTAGGCGCTAGGTAGTTGCGTACATCCAGGAAACGGAGTGATGTGGTAGTCAGGGCCATATGATTATTGATCTTCTTGATGACCGACTTGATGGTATTCGCCTGGGCCAAGTAAGGGTAGAGAAATTCCTTCACCATATTTAAATCATAGCGCCCCGAGTTGAATCCCAGCACCGGTAACTGGCCTAGGTATTGTAAAAAACGCGCTTTCAATTTCTCGGCATACGGTTTGGGTAAAGGCACATCATCCTGCGACTGCATGGGCTCCGACTCCGACACCGACTCCGACTCCGACTCTTCATCATCACTAAACGCTACACCCGGTATAGGAATACGATCGTCCAGTTGGTCCAGTATGTCCTGGAACTTGCACACCAACAATTCCGTACTGGCCGCGCTGACTTCTTCTAAATACCCCATCATGCGGGAGATTAACTCATGGGCATCACCGGTAGACACGAAACAGACTGGTGCAGCGTCATAGCCAGGTACGTTGCTGGAAATGCTCACACTGAGGGGAATATGGCGCTGCGTCCACTGTGTTTTGGATGAAAACAAGTCCATGGGCTCCAACACGGCCTCAAAATCATAACACGCCCGGTACGGAAAATAACGGTCCGCCTCCGGTATGATGAGACCCTCATCGGCCAGTTCCTCGAAAATAGTTGGCGTATTATGATACACACCACCAGGATAGACTCGCTTCACAGCGTTCGTACAAATCTTCTCGTGTCGATGTAAGTGGAAGGTACGGTGAAACACCCGATGGCATTGGGCGCAACTGTAAGACTCACAATACTGGCTCATATTGTGTATCAACGAAAAATGACTCACGCCATTGTAGTCGAACACATTCACTTTCATGGTAGAAGCGTACCGTTCTGTGGAACGATGCACCAATTCAGCCACCAATGTATCGTCCTCCTCCCGTTGTAATCGGTATACAAAGATATTGATGTTAAATAAGGTTTCCACGTCATCCAAATTCTTGAAAGGAACGCCACGGAAGTGACGCTCATCCATGTCTTGCTGCTCTAAGTACTGTTGCCAATAGTGATTGGCCACTCTGTCACAAGCCTGCGGGGGACACTCGTCCACATGTACGGCCAAACACCGAAACAAACATTTCCGATCTTTGTAGGGCCCATGTACCCCTTGCGTTAATGCATACAGGCCGCGTCGACGAAGCAGCCAAGGAGGGAGTAGTACAGGAGCACCGATAGGATGATCTCTCATTTTCGTGACGAAAAATGTGACGTTGGTCACCCTTTCCACAAGCCATTCGGAATTGGGACGTTGCGACAGGGCCCATTGCAAAGGATCCAACGTAATCAATTGTTCAAGCAGTGGCTGCAGGGAAATGTCTTCCGTTATGGTGAACGGCTCGTCAAACACATACGTATTATTACTCGGGTAATAATACCGCAGCTGGTCCGTGTTCTTCTGCCGTAAAATATACCCAAATGTCATATTCAACTTGAACGCTGTCACCTGGTCTCTGAATATGCTCTCAGCGTAAGTAGACAAATACGTGAAGTCTTCCAGTCGAAAGTTATACAAATCCAATAGACGACGGTCACGGTGAAAACAATGGCGTATGGTAGGCCAGTGTCGTTGATAAAGCTGCCTCACACGCTCGTTTTCAGGCAAAACTTCTACAGGAGGGACTGCTGGGTCAAAGGGAAAATGTTGTCCACGTATCATGCTTCCAAACACACGGGGCAGGGTGGCTGGTTAGAGGTAAGGCAGGAGCTGATCAGGCAGGCTGGCTGAACAAGTAGGGAGGCAGGAGCACGCTGGCTGGCTGGCTGGCTGGTTGGGTGGTTACAGGTGAGACAGGAACAGGTCAGGCAGGAGCTGGAACGGATCAGGCAAGCTGGCTGGACAAGCAGGCAGGCAGGCAGGCAGGCAAATCAGGTCAGTGGTGAAAAAACTTCCCAAAGTAATACAATGATTATAACCCATTCACTAAAAATCACCTACTTTTATATGTTTTTCACCCCATTCCCGAACATTCACGAACCCACTCCGACATCTTGCTTTACAACAGGGCCCACAACCACCATTTTCCTTTACAACAGGGACGACAACCACCATCTTGCTTTACAACAGCACCGACAACCGACATCTTGCTTTCCACCATGACCAAACAGGCCCGAACACACCCGAACACACACGAACAGCTCCGAACCACACCGAACACACCCGAACAGCACCGAACCAAACCGCCATCTTGCTTTACAACAGGGACGACACCCACCCTCTTGCTTTACAACAGGGACCACACCTCAACCAATCAAATTCAACCTCACACTTACAATTCAACCAATCAAAAGACTCGTTACAAAACCAACCAGTTGTGACGTCATAGTTACATCCGGGTGAAATGTTGTTTTAGTTGCCCTATAACTACTACTCTCGTGAGACTTTTTACCAGGGCATATGGCCTGAAATTTCTCAGGGTTTGCTTCCATCTGATTATAAGCGAACCATTTGGTCAAAATAATGCTGTCCTCCTGAAGACATTTTATCAATTCCTCAAGATTTACATGTGAAAAAGATAGGGTATTATCATCTGCATAATTAGACAATTTGGACCCTGACAGAAAGTTAAAAATGTCATTGATGAACACATTGAATAATAAGGGTCCCAGTATGGACCCCTGGGGAACTCCTTTATGTATGTCTTCCCAGGAACTGAAATTTGAGCCTAGTTTGACTCTGCTTGCGGTCACTGAGGTAACTCCGTAGCAGACTAACAGCATACTATAAGGCCATATGCAGTCAACTTCTTCAAAAGCAAATCATGAGGCAGGCAATCAAATGCTTTCGACATGGTGCAATAAAGACAAGTGATATTACAATTCCAGACATCACATTATCAAGTTCCTGTTTCTTCTCAGCAAAACGCATTGAAGTAACAGGAACCCGTGCCTACCGGACATTATCTGGCCCTCTTTTTTTTGCTGGACAATCATACTGGGAGTTATGTCTGTAGCTCGCTTGAAATTGAAGTCAAATTTGCATTCGGGTTAATAAATGTCAGATATAACAGCTATACGTTATTGATTGATGCAGGTGCGGCACGAGACACCTGACTGCTGTCTGTTGGGAAATTGTGACAGGCGGGAGTCAATGTTCAAGTGTCATACTTAAGAAAAAAATTGTTCACAGTCGTGCTCAATGGTTACTTGACGCAGGTTTAGTGTGGGAAATTTTATATTTCAGGGCAAGGGCGAAGCCAGCGGCCTAAATTTTTTACTTTCCCGCACTAACCGTGTGCCAAATAACCATAGAGCACACATATGAAAACATTATTATCCCCCGCCGGACCCCGATCAGGGGATAAAGAATCGCTGTTTGTGTGTCAATGTGTGTGTGCGTCAGATTTTACAATTAACACGATATTCAATTCACTCCAAATTTTAATTGAAGGTATAATTGGGGAATAGCTTTCTTTTTTATTGATTTTGAGGTCACTAGGTCAAAGGTCAAGTTCACTTAGGCTAAAAAGTCTGCAATAAAAGAGGAAAATCTTCAGTACCAGTTTATCAATTGGTACCAAACATTGGGTATATAATGCCGATGGGACGAAGAAGAATGTTATTTTATGTTTAGGTCAAAAGGTTAAGTTCACTCAAGCCAGAGAATCTGTAAAAAATAGAAAATCTCCTGCTCCATGTCCAGAATTGGTTCAAAACTTGATGCCTACCTTGCATATTGGGCAGAGAATAACCCTATTTACTTTGAGGTTAAACAAAGGTCAAGGTCCCCTAGGCCAGAAAATGTGGGAAAAAGTGAGAAATTGTGAATTCCAGTTCAGAGATGTGGATTTTGATCAAATTGCAAGTATACCCCAAACCCCAAAGTAATTGATTTTGATGATCAACTTTGGCCAAGAGTTATTGTCATCGGCGGCATCTGCGTGTCTGTCTGTCCATCCCTTTGTCCATAATCAGTGTGAAGCACAATATCCCTTGAAGGACTATAACCAGGCTCTCCAAATTCATACAACAGTTGCCCTTGGTGATTGGTCAGAAGCCTATATGGATAATGACTGACCTTGACGTAATTTGAAAGGTCAAATTCTAGTTTTTGCAACATTCTTTGAATGATTATAGGTAGGTTCTCCAAATTCATATTACACATGTAAATGATGATGAACTTGAAGCCTACTCAAGTTGTCTCCTATTTTTACAAGGTCATTCTCTGTTTATTATGTTTTATCTTGAAGAATTATAACCAGGCTTTCCAAATTAATTATATGTATGCAGCTGGCAATGATCCAGAAGTGAGTAGAAGATGACTGACCGTGACCCATTTTTTCAAGATCAGATTCTGTTTATTTCCACGTGTTAAATAAGTAGTAATATATATATATATATATATATATATTTTCTCTCTTTTTATTTATTATTATTATTATTTTTATTTTTTTTGTCTCGTCTGACGGGGGATATGTGAGCTCACGGCTCTTGTTTCTATTATATTGCACTACTCAAATTGATTATCAACAAAGATTCAGGGCAAGGGCGAACAGCGGAAAATCTGGCGGAGGATATGTGAGCTCAGGGCTCTCGTTTCTATTATATTGCACTACTATTGATTATCAACAAAGATTACAACGAAGGGTTGAAAATATGATAAAATTTAACAACGTTTCTCTCAGTTGTTGAAAATTGCCTCCAGTCGCCGCTGACAACGTGCCGATATCAGTGGCCGAGTTTATGTGTTCTCTCAAATGGAGACGATTCGGTTACCCGAGACAGGCTGCGTGAACCAGTGTTTATATGTCTATTAATTCCGCTTTGTTAATAAATTTCACGATTAAAACAACAGTTAAACTCGAGAAATTCCATCTTGTAATTTATTTGTTTGTTTATTCGATTGTATGAGGGTAGACGTTCCTTTGCTCGCCCGACTTGTGAAACAGAATCTCAAAAAATGAACACCTGCGCTTGAAGCGTTTAGATTTCACACATCCTTTTCAAATGTACGCACGGTTCGATGTAATAGGTACAAGTGTTATTGAATTGTAGTTTGCTAGACTTCTGATGCGATCATATCGTTTCTTATTCATTTTCTTTCATCCCATGTATGTTGCAATTGTATCCTATGTGAACAAACCATCATTATGGAGATTTGATAGTAAAGTTGGGAAACTCGAACTCCTAGCCATACGTTTGCAATACCGGTATTAAAATCCTTATATAACTGCATTACTGAATAGTCTTCTGTCAAATGTATTTCAGAAAGGTTGCAGCAGAAAGTGGCAGAAGAGTGTGACCTAAAATGACTGGTATAGACAATGGAAGTGCAATACTGGGGGAACTCTTAAATCGCTGTACTTCGTATCGCTATATGGGAAACTCTCGTCTTCACCTTCTTTTGGACCTTGGATGTTTGTCATGTACCAACAATATTGACCGTTGAAGGATAGAAGGCCAGGTTACAGTGGCGTGCGTCAGGGAGAGCAGTTCGAAAACGTTCCAAATATCGTACTACCTGTGTCAGCCTTAAAAAATGAACATCGACATATTTAAATCGTTTCTAAAAAACATGAAATAATCAAAGCAGTATATTGTTATATGTCAAGTATGTTTTATATAAAACAGCCGCATAGCTCAACGTTGGTGCGGATTTAGTCTACTTCATTTGCAAATTGTCTGTTTCGTTTGAAAAAAATATGTTTGACCTTTTCCATGATTTCTCATCTTCATTTTATCCAGCCAATTTCTACGTTCCCACTTCGAACCTGCCTTGATTTATCTGACCCCTTCAGCGTTCAAAATCCGAGGTGTAAATTTCACCAGCTAACGACAGAAGAACCAATCAGAACGTACACATCGATTGCGAGTGAAGTCACATAGAGCGACATCATCCTCTATTATCGGCGTCCTTCCTCCTAATATGATGCCCACTAATTTAGGTCAGCCAATCAATAACGCTCTTGTGCGACCCATTTCGACTTTCAAATGTTTTCGAGGTCAGTGACGTCTCGTGTCTATTTATAAGTTATTTGAACATTGAAGGGGTTCTGATATATCAAGGGAAGTTCGAAGTGGGAACGTAGAAATTGGCTGGATAAAATGAAGATGTGATTTCTGCCTTCCATAACAAGTATACGCGCGGACCATTAGATAAGCATTAGCAGGACCTGAACTAGCCGATGTCATATGAATAGGTGTAAATTTGATGGATATTAACAATGCTACTTCCTGACTTCTTGACATCTAATCCGCCTACGACACTTGGTTCTACGCTGAAGTGCTGAAGCTGGCAATTCACACTTGTTTCACACAACAGTAGTAGAGAAAGTGGAAAACCACGCTTATTGACCTACTTTCGACAGGGGGCACCACTGTTTCGTGGCGGGCTGTCGCGATCGGAAGTCACCTATGATCCGATCGTATTCCTCCGCGTTGAGGCGGTCACTGCTTTTCGCGAACACAAAATAGTCCTCAGTCACTTTAATGTTATATGCATACTATTATCACAAGTCGGAGCTTGTGACCTGTGACGTCATCAGTTGGAAAGCAATCAAGTTTTATACTGTGAATTACGAGTCGGTGAATGATTTACGAGCGTGCGAGTGAGTGTGAGTTACTGAGGAGTGAGTGAGTGAGTGAGTGAGTGAAGTCGGCCTTAACGCATTAATGCCCTAACGCTGGAGAGTAACAGCCCGTACACTCACTCCTACACTACACTACACTCACTCACTCACTCACAAGCTATACATTTCATAGATACTCATGATTTTTCTGATGTCGGGGAGCGTGGTGGTGTACGACTGTTGTAAGTCTCGATCGTCTCAGCATGAGTATTAATAGCCTCATGCACAATACGATCCCAAAATCTGGGTGCTTCCCTGGGACGTGGAATGACTATCAGCAAGCAAGCTGCCTGTATCAGTAGATAGACTCTCAGAATCAGCCGTTATACTCTCAGCATCTGCATCGTCTTCCTGTGCCTCAGAATCTTCATACCCATATATATTCTTCTTGTATCGCATAATATCCTAGTGTCTGGTGCACATGTATAACCCGTGTGAACGGTTGAACGTCTATTGTGCACATCTGTGTGATACGCTTGCTTTTATGAACTTACCACGGTGACGCCCGCTAACGCCTAGCTTAACACTTCAATGCCCAAGTGAAATAACTATAAGCTCCGATTGGTCTAGATATTCCATGGAATCGACACTAATTCATTGAAATGGAGTGACGCCCGTCATTACGCCTTAATGCCAGTCTCAATGCCTTAACGCCCTATCTTAAAAAGGTAGTAGCAGGATTTTAATTGTTTGGGTAAACTGAACACCATGATGACCTGCAACATTTTCCAAAGGCTTTTCAAGTCTCGAAGTTTTGAATTTCGTACAGGGACCAATATTATTAGATTCTCCAATTCAGTCTAGTGAACAAGATGGAAATGGGAAATGACTACGTCGGATAACGTGACATGGTATCCATGACGTCACAGTACGATAAAAGTTCTATGACGTTGCAAAGCGTCACATTCAGAATGGCGATGCGCGTTTTGCGACGTCATCTCTGGCACTGGAGCCAAGTGCAGGTGCTCTCATGTTTTTCAGTGTCAGAAATGTTACTTCTATGCCCGTGATATTAAAAATAGAGGTCACAGAAAAACCTTCTCCATAGTTGATTTCAACTACTAAATAAATTTTATCGAAATATGTTATTTGCTGCATATTTTCTAAATGACGCTACTATCTCTTTAACGCCTTAACGCCCTATCTTAACGCCTTAAGGCCCTAGCTTAATGCCCTATCGTAAAGCCTTAACGCATTGTCGAGCGCCCAATCACACGCACAAGCTTTGATCATTGGCCCTTGACGCGGGAAGTGACGTCATCGGCATAAGTGGCGTCACCGCATGCTCACCTGGTGGTGCCACCGGTACCTTGGTTCACCTTATAACCTGCAAGCTATAGATTTCACACGGCACCACCAGGTTAATTCACATGCATGCGGCGACGTCAGTTCCGGTGATGTCAGTTCCGGTGACTTTCATTTGGACCATGGGTGGGTCAGCTAGGCCCCAAAACGTTCAACCTCGCCACCAGGGGTCGCTCTCCGCTGGAAAATTGGCCACTCCGACAAACCCCTGGGACGACGGTCGCTGAAAATTGGTCCCATAATACATTGAAAAATTCTTTCACGTGGCCCCTTCCGGTTCCATTGGAACATATCCTATTCTTTATAGAACGTCGGTCATGAGTCATTTTCATGGCCAGTGTCATAACGTCATGACGTCAGAATAAAAAAATGTTTCGCAAGAATGCATAAAGAATTCTAGTAGGCTACGTCATCTTTCAGACGCGCTCGTAATATTCATGACGTCGGGACGTCGGCTTGATCCCCACAGATACGCTCTCGTTATGTTCTAAATTCTAGGGTTTTGTTTTCTATCCAATGACCGATCGTACTGCCGAGCGCCCTCCCAGAGCATAGTAGGGAGGACAGGACCGGATAGCTCTGGTTTCGAGATTGCCAAAACGTTCACCACAGACCTGCCTGCCTAGCGCGCATGCGCGTCAGAACTCGAAATTCAATTTAACTCGATCAATGGCTCCAAAACCCCTCCCATCGTACTTTACAGCCCGAGACCGAAAAAAACAAGTACCCACACTCTATTCCAGTCCACATGAAACAATTCTCATGTAGTCTTTCATAAATAACTTTATAATGATCGATCTCACAGCCTATATATTGGCATATTTGTAATCCCAGAGAAATAAGCTTTTCAATAATGTGTGTATTGGTCATGTTTATAGTTCTCACGATACAGCGAAAAATTCCAGACGAACAGGCGGAACAATTCTCGGAACAACAGCTATAATGATAGACCATGGTCAAACCAAAGGAATCCGAGCCGCGTCCATGTGCCGGAACAGATCTTTTGGAATGGGCACATCCGCTAGCTTCCATCTTCAAGTGAGGTAGACTTGTCTGTTGTTGTAATTATAAATAGTGTACCTATTGTTTTGCTGGTGGACACTGGTGCTTGAATTAACCCCAAGAGTTCTCCGCATTCCGCATTCAAGATGTCCAATCTGTTCGATTACACTGTTACAGCTACTGCCGAAGTAGCTGTGTTCTACGGAAATCTTTGTTCGTGTTCACTTTGAGAAGTTTTATGTTGAACAACATTTTTTTAATGGTTAAACCCAAGTTACCGTCATCCTCACTAAAGCCAGGGGTATCTCTATCCTAGATACCCCTAGTCCACATGAAGATGGAAATTTCAGTCAATCAGCAAAGCAATAGCCTGTGCATACTGACCAATCAGATCATTTGTCGAACGCGACCATGGCATGTTATCATGTGATAACAGATTCGTATACACACAGAATAGGCGAAATTCGGTCTGCTATCCACTATGCTAATGGTTTCGACTTTGGTGCAAAAAGAACCCTTGACGTTGTGAAGATGAGAAAACATGGGATTGAATTTTCGAAACGTAAATTACTTTGTAGGCCAGAAAATCTAAGAGAGACGGAACCCTGTGAATTATGTAAATACAAGCGTCAGATTCGACATTCAGAACCCAGCCGTCGTTCATGAAAGATTCCCACCTTCACAATCTAAAATCCTAATGACCTTTAGCTAATTTCTTGCGAAAGGGTGAGTGAGTGTATATGAGTTAACGTCGTTTTCAACTGTATTTCAGTCATATCACGAAGTTTGGATTCTATTCCTTTTCCCACCCGGAAACCCCACGGATGTCCCAGTTAGTCTTGCAAGAGAGAAGAGATTACGGGTGTACGGGAAGTTTGGGTCTTTCGTCCTTCGCCAGCTTCGTGAAAATATACTTTACACCCAGGGTTCAAGGGTACAACGTCGAGGTCAATGTCAAAGCCGAAAGGGTCCAATAATACGCTAGCATGGCCAGGAACCAGGATACATGGCAAATTCGTGCACACGTTGTAATACAGAAAAGTAACGCGGTCTGACAACGCAGGGACATTTGTCAGACACCGAGTTACCGTCCCTGTTCCGAAATATGTGACAATGATCCTGGCCATGTGAAGGAGCATGTCAAAATTCGGACCGTTCTATTTGCATTTCCGCATAAAAAACAGACCGTGTACGCGGACCAACTCTCTCAGCGTTGGACCGGCCCCACGTCCAAAAATGACCAGTCCGTATGGACCGTTCGCTGTAGTGGGATCGGTCCTTTCTGGACGTGGGCATTATTGGTCGGTCGAAAGAAAGTTTTGGAACGGTCCAAAAGGACCGGGCCAGCGTGAACTTTCGACCGCGCCGATAACAATATCTGGCTGCAGCACGCGTCCAAATCGGACCGGGCATGCGGGAAAAATGGACTGCGTTCCACGGTTCAATTTTGACATGCTCCCTAAAAACTACTCGACATCGCGGACGGGCGGACATGTGAGAATTCAGACCCTGGGCATTTTTGTATTCAGAAAATACAGGTCAAATTACATATTACCAATGATAGGAAAACGTGAACAATGGTACAGCTAAAAATGAAAACAAAATGATAATAAATGAACAATATCAGCACAAAAGACAATGAACACCACAAATACTGACTTTATTGACAGTAAAATATTTAATGAAATTCAACTCAGCGAAGTAACATAAATCAACGAGAGATCCTGAAGGATCTTAGCGCCCACCATTGTCCGATAATTATAAGCTAATGACGAGGATCTTTTTGTCCATTGTTACTAAGAACATATGATTGATTTGTAATTTTGTTTGCAGAATTTCGAATTTGAGCGAAAAAGATCGAAAAAGGGACACTGGAAAACACCGAGATATTATCTGTCTAAGTTTCACGAGTTTCAAGATTTCTAGAAACTGTACTTGATGTCGGTTGTTCAAGTGAAATGAGCAAAGTTAGTCTGAAAGTGAATGTCCGGAGGATCCCTCGTCTTCGTTTCGTAGTATTTTTTTTTTGCACGCGTCATCATTGGGTATTGGAAGCGAAGACAAATCTCTTTGACACTTTGGCATGAGCTATGAAACATACTTAGATTTTATAATTAGGAACGAATGCTAATTCTGTTCTGTTTACTGGGCTAGTTTGAGATATCTCTTAAAATACCATGCTCGAAAATAGTAAGATGGTACAAACTTAATACTGAAGGGATCCGGTCTGTCTAGTGTCTGAATCCTGATTATCTCCCTTGGATCGAAACACGTAGTGTACAGTTGTCGAGTTGTGGCGTTGTGTCACAAGAGTGACATCACTTCGTGTAGCCGGCGTGTCGGCAGAAGAAACAGTAGGGCAATTTACTTGCAACGGCATGGAGTAAACTGATTTAAAATTTGAATAAATATATTTTAATTCGGAATTATTTGCACGCCTTGATATAGAAGGTAAATGTATGGATATTTATGCCCCACCGTTTGATCCGCCGACTCTTGTGATGCACCGTCACAATTTGAGAATATCATATTAATTTGAAGCGTAACTTGCATTTTAGAATCGGACCAAAAAAGGTATCTTTCCAACAATTGATTTGCAAAGTGGCTTCCACCACCAGGTTATTGAGGAGTCCTCACGAAAGTACGCAACGTTCGGATACCATATATGCCTGTTTCAGCAAAATAGGCTTCCCATGGGCCTCCGGAATTCACCAGCTACATTTCAATGTTTGTTGTATTTGTTAGGGCTGGAAAACTGTGATTTGCTATCTGGACGATCTGATGATAATTTCGATATCATTTGACGAACAACGTCACCTGGTTCAATTGCGGGAATTGGTAGGGTCAGATCCGGCATTTAATATAGCACCAATTCCAAATGTGTATGAAATAAAAATAATAATAACACAAGATGGTTTCCTGCAAGAGAGAAATAGTCAACAAGACAGGATTTTACATGAAATCCTAACAACTGATCATTATTTTTATCCAAACGAATGCCAAGTTGTTTCCAGAGTGTGTATTTCAGTCACGTTTTGAGGAGTCCTGGACAGATGAAGTAATAAAATCTCACCCTAAAACCCCAGAAGTTCTGATCTGTCGTTGATGCTGAAGGCATCTCTCTTGACCATGAAAAAGTTCCCCGAGCCGAAAAACTTAACTGAACTCAGAATTGTCTCAAGCCCTTTACCACCTGTCCAAGAAAGGTATTCCGTTCGAGTGGACCAGACTGTCAATCTGTTTTTGCAAAAGTGAAGGAGAAACTGACAACTGCACTGGTAATGGCTTTCCCAGACTACCATTACCGTTTGTATTATATGTAGGCCTTCAAGTGGATCACAGTGAAAATATAGAAGAAATATAGGAATTTTCTTATATAGGGAATAAAGGATTGTAAGACAGGTCACTATTACGTTGTTGGTTCCAAACTTGGTTTTCTGTTGTTCAATCAAACTGTTTCCACAGAATCTGGTATTAGTGGTGGTGATTGAGAAGACCCCTTCTGCTGCCTGGTTCAACACAGTAAAAGTGCACATTAATGTAGATTCCTGAAGTCGGCGAGATAATCTCACTCGATGATTCCAGTGTCACTACTCAAGGATTAGGTGATACTGCTATCATGTTGACGAACAATACACAAGTTGAAGCTGTGCAGACGTGTGCCGTTCCCCTTGATCATGTGAATGTGACTTGTGAACCTCAGTCGGTTGTTCACCAGAAAGATTCATCGCATTTATTAGTCAAGGACGATCTTATGCCAAACAATGACATACATTCCTTTAAAGAAGATCAGAATCAAGATAGTCAGTTTCAAAACTGTTCAAGTACATGTCTGATGGTACCTTACCAGGGATGAGTCTGAAAGAAAAGATATTCTTTTGACACAACCAGTATTTCATTGATGATGGACTGCTGTATCATATGTGGTGCTCGACGGTCAAATATTGACTCATACACAGATTGTTGCTTCATGGAAGATGGTGATATCTGTGTTAGAAGAAATGCATGATTTCAAGTTAGTGGAGGTCACTTTATAATCAAACACACTATGGAGAAAATCAGACAGAAATACTATTGGCCACATTCGTTCTCAAACATAGCAAGTTATGTGACATTATGTGAATCATGTCCAATGCAGGAGAACCCCCAAGATCCACTGCGAGCACAGGTTATGCCTAAGCCTGATTTGGCTCCATTTGAATGGATAAGTACAGATATTCTCGGTCCTCTTCCGTCCTGTATTCGCCCAGCCCTTGTCTGTAGACATGAAGCTCCACATTTTAGCATTTGGATCGAGGTGATGAACTATCTGTCAAACACAGTCAAGGAAGCATACAAACTACGAAAGTGAAAAAAATGCAGACAACATCGTGCCTTCTAATGTGCAATGGACACACCGTGAGGTTTATGCTTTCTTCGCTTTGATCCTTGGCCAAGTATGCTGGTGCGAAACATAACATTTGGGACCACTTTGTGCCATTCAATAGGTGTGCCTACAATACAACATGCTGTTTGGACAGTACAAACTATATGCTAGTTTTCCTAAGTCATGATCAGTATACTGTGTTTCCGTTCAATACTGTCCAGCAGGTCCAAAAGTCACGGAAGGTCACAGTCGACAATGGAAGGAAACACTACAACAGAAATAGACCTCATAATCCTGGATTTCAAGTTCGATTTCCTGTGCACCCGTATGGTCAAAATGTCTAACTTTCAATTAAGGACCATATTATTTCGTTGAAAACATTTCAACATACATGTGTAACTCTGAAGAAAGTGTGACAATCGTGCCATAGTTAATCATGTTCATGTGAATAGGTTGAAGAAGTGATATACACCGCAGAATGACACAGCTGTATCAGTGAACAATAATAGTGTTGAATTCACAGTATTAAACGAGTCCGAAATACCCATGGAAAACTCTGCTTCTGCTAATGATGTAGTTGCGTCACCTAGTGTCAGCTGTTCTGCTAGATCAGTCTTAGCCAGATCAGTACTATGAAGTCTTATAAGAAGTCCTTTCATGGTAGATGTACTACGTCATCTGACCTCATGTACAACTTGTGGATACTCTACGCTGATTTCAATGACGACGATCAGCAATGTGAAAAGATGCAGAAGTCAATACATCTTAAAATCCCACTGGAAACATAGGAGTCGTAAAGCCCGGCGCACACGAGAGATATCAGCTGAGCTAACGGCCTCAATTGCCTGTCAGCTCAGCGGATAGCTCTCTTGTTGTTTCAGCGCACACGGTGAGCAAAAGTTTCAAGAAATTGATTTCAGTTCCCGCATAACGTCTTCTTCAAGTCCATTTTGAAGAGTCGAGCGTATGAATCGAGTGAAAATAACATGTGATTCATTGGCCTGTCCGGTAAAACTGCTGAGCTGTTGGCTTGCGTTCGCCGCACACGCTGAGGATTTGGCCTCGCGAGGCGAAATTATCAAACAAGTTTGATATTTTTCCCCCGGCCTCGCGAGGCCAAAAACTCACCAAAAACTGCCCGCACACGAGAGCTAGCCCCTGAGCTGACCGGCAATTGAGGCGGTCAGCTCAGCTGATAGCTCTCGTGTGCGCCGGGCTTAAAGTTCCCAAGAAACCATCCAAATATTTGATCAATTTGACACTGGACCACAGATCAAATATGTCTCAGTGGAATATTGAGTCACAATCGAGCTAAATCAGGTCTATTTAAGCCAGAATGATCTACTATAGGACGTCATTAGTAGGCAAACAATGTGTTAAATCTTTTATTGAACGCCAGGATAGGTCCTGAGACAAGTATTTTGGGAGTGAGAAATGTAGCGAATAGGGTGATCTGTCCCATTATATAGAGTATCCTAAACACTATCCTAGACAAGTGGAGAAACAAAGACATCAAAACTTTCACAGGACACATTCCCAATGAAAACGTACATATTGCATCCTCCACTATTTGTTTATACATGTACATGTATATGTCAGTCTGTATTGAGCAAATAATTCCCCACGTATATCCGTAACTACAAATGGTATTCGATTATACCAATTAAGACAACATTTTTGTCCTGAACATGACAATGACGCTGGAAACAATGTTGCCATAGTAAATCTATTTCAAAGTAGCCAGACTTAAAAAGAATTGATTCAAGTTTTATTGCAAAATATATTTTAAAAACGTTACTGACATATTATATACAGATTTTGTGATTGCCACTTCCTGTTGTGACATTTTTTGGCCCAGTTAACCAATCAACTGACAGAACTTCCGGTATTCTGGTCCTATTGTGCAAGCCTCCCATTCCAGTGATAACTCAGAATAGGACAGTCCTGAAAAAGAGCTCTCGAGTCTCGAAAGGCACAAAGTGGCATCATTACCCACATGACATGCATGACGTCCGGTCAAGGTTAGGCACCGGGCAATGCTTAAACATTGGCTCTACCGCAAGAATTGGAATATAAGAATCACTGTGGTGTTTAAAATTCTGAAATTCTCAGCATAATGTCACATGGGCAATGACGTCATTTCACGCCTTTTGTAGTTAGAGAGTTCATCTTGAGACTGTCCTATTGGCCTTCTACAATTTTCCAATCCATTAGTTCGCTAGATAGCATATGGGAATTCGCCACCTTGATCATGTTGATGGAGGAACAGTAGCAGACCAAAATAATCTACAGGTACAATCAGAATTAGAGATTAAAAAATTTATTTTACATACCAAATTTATGCATTTTAGAGACTTAATATATTACCTTCAGAGCTCTAATATTTCGGTGACTTCAATTCACCAGTATTGGCAATCAGCCAGGTCATGATTCAAGCCATTTTTGAACCTTATAATGGGTTTGGGGGCCAAATTGGGCAAATGTGAAAAAAAAATACTTCTCTGAACATGTTGAAACCAATAGTAAAGCAATAAATGTTGCTAAATATCAAGTTGTCAGACTGTATCTCGAGAATTCAATGCTCCTAGAACCTCCATGGCTTTCGGCAGTCCAGCACTGTGGCCTATTTCACAAAGTCTTGCCCCACTTCGCATTATGTATGTGTGCCCAAGTTTAAATCAGGCTCTGCAGACCATGACGTGTGAGACTTGCCAGATTAATGAAAATTTAATGAAAATGCTTGTGGCTTCAATTGGGTGGGAGAAATATTTTGTGGGGGGGATCCCTGCAAACTGCAGAAATCGCATATGACAACTATTTTGAAGCAGGCTCTGCGACACAGGTCTGCTGATTTCGTCCGACAGTGACTGCTGGTCTTGCTTTTCACCGAAGTTTACAGGAATTCAAAAACAGATTCTCGCAATAATCCTCTCATTTCAATGGAGATCATGAAAATTTGATGGGAATGGGTTGGATTCCCAGGAATTATTTTGCGAAAGTGCTGACGAGAATCAGATTCCCGTGAAAAGCAGGGTGAGTGAGTGAATATGATTTAATGTCGCTTTCAACTATATTTCTCGTGAAAAGCAAGTCTTGTAGGATGACTTTCAAGGCTAATCATTGATGCTTAAAGGAGATGGTACATGTACGATAAGGTGCCATTTTGGCCTATAAGTGATGAAATCGGGTTGAAATCGAAAAAAATAACATGTCCTAAAATATAATTGTTTTTTTTTAATGTAACAGCAATGAGTAAATAAAATGTGCACAATACAGAGTGACTCAAAAAAAAATGTCCACCTGTGGTTTTGTTCATTTATTCATAAGA
Organism: Hanleya hanleyi; assembly: GCA_036873755.1. Taxonomy (NCBI): domain Eukaryota; kingdom Metazoa; phylum Mollusca; class Polyplacophora; order Lepidopleurida; family Hanleyidae; genus Hanleya; species Hanleya hanleyi. The sequence goes on from JAVTVY010013011.1 coordinate 16,679, forward strand.
AGTTACAATTTATTGTGTATATGAATATAACACATGGGAGGGTACTTCATCTCTCCACTATATTCAACAATGGTATGTTTTATTCATCTAAGAGAATATACATATATTGTGTATATACCAATGGCGCTCACGAAAGGAAAGTGCATTCTCTCCATAACGGAGAAATGACTGAACACAGCAGTTGATGAAGAAACAGGAATGAGACTCTTCACTGTTTATCTATTTTAAGATATTTCCGATGCACAGTTTTCCAATTCCAAGTAATAACTCTCGGAGAGAAAGTCTTAAAGTGCAACAGCTAAACTTGTGAATTGTCTCATTCCTCTGTTATGTCTGACCGTCTTCATGCATGTCCACACTATGTAGAGAATGCACTTTCTATCCATGAGCGTCATTGGTATATACACATTTGCTGTATATTTTTGCCCATAAATAAAACATACAATGGGTGGTCTAGCACAGAGAGGGAGTAATCTTCATTGTGTTATATTCATGTACACAATAAATTATATCATCAGATGAGTAAATTAACAAAACCACAGGTGGACATTTTTTTTTTATTTACCCTGTATGTGAAAGTTCTAGCTCGATTGCATTATGATTATAGTTATGACAGAAGACTGAAATCTGCAGTATGTGCTATTTCCAGAAAAAAAAGGGTCAAAATCGAGTCATTGAAACATACATTTAGACATAAAGCACCCCTTGGGCCAAAACGATTTTCCAGTAGTGGAGATACAATACCACTGCACATTACCAGGTTCAAGGGGTCCTTCGTGTCTAAATATGTCTTTGAACTCTAGATCTATTTTCATGAAATAGCACATGCAGCAGATTTCAATTTCATGTCATAACTATAATCATAACGCAATGGAGATAGAACTTTCACATATTGTAAACATATATTTACTCTTGCCGTTTTAGGACATCTTACTTTTTCGATTTCAACTGCACCATCTATAGGCCAAAATGCCACCTTATCGTACCATCTCCTTTGCATGACCTTTCCAGCATAATCTGATAATTCTTCAATGCAGTTCTGATAAAAGTTCCATTATGTTCACTTAGATTGAAAAGTTCACAGACTTCATTTGTCCTCTCATTTGTCAGTGGTTGTTGGGATGAATGTCTTCTTGGAGACATGATCTTTAACTGTATGCTGTAATCATGATGCGGTGATGGAACAGACTTCTGTTGTCTTACCAATGCCAGATCAGTAGCCATCCAGTGTGTCTGAAACATAGTAAGAACACACCATGCAGAATGAGGCAGGGGTCAGCCATCCATTAAATACGCAGAAAAATCCTGAATTTTTGGATCATGTATGCCAAATGTCTATGCTACCTGCGAAACCCTGTCAGCCCTTCATCTGGTAATCCCTTTAATAATTCAATCATCCTATTAGAATTCAATCACCCAACTTTTGTGGACAGAATTCAATCACCTGTTATAATAACCTTGATCTCCCCCTAAAATCAGTCTTAATAATGGATGATTTTGGACCATTGCCAACTTCCTGTTTTAATAAATATGATCTCCCCCTCCCCCATGATTTAATGGTGGGAAATTTAACTTCCTGTGATTGAATTATTAGGAGGGAGTATGATTCAACGTCGCTTTCAACATGTTCAACAACATATCACGACGTTTAGGTCCTAGAATTATTGGGGGAATTACAATGTACAGTAGTTTCAAAAACATATAATCAGAGTATCATTTAGTAAAGCCTTATGTAACATTAGTACATCACATGATAAATTCTAGAGTAATGATTGGATAACCACACGACTACTATGCGCGGGCATTATTCCTGTGACGTTGTTACACAGAGTTATGTCCCTTCGTTAATACGGATAGATGGCGCAGTTTCATCAAGCAGAAGCACAGCTGTCAAAATGACGGAATCTGTCAAGCGTAGATTTGCGTCTGACGAACCAGACACATTTATTCAACAGCAGCAGTCTAAGAAAACCTCTGACTAAAATATGCCGTCAGAATTTTGCATCAGTTTTGTGCTGAGAGAAACATGGACGACCAGTTTGAGAAGTACGAGGTGGCCGATCTGATACAGCTGCTCAAAGATTTTTACACAAACGTCAGAAATCAGGACGGAGAGCTGTACAGCAAAAGCAGCATTTGCGCGATTCGTCAAGGTCTCCGTAGATTAAGAACCTCCAAATGAGCGTACGATTGACATTATCACTGATGTACAGTTTAAACCTGCTAACCACACGTTTGACAGCCTGCTGAAGAAAACGAGAGAGGACGGAAAGGGAACCGTGAACCATAAAATGCCGATACCGCTAGGTAAGTTGACAGTAGAAATCATCAGCAAAGCTCTAAATTAGTAAAATATCTTACCCGCACATTGACAGATCTGTGCACATAGTTCTATCTGTTACCCGCACATTGACAGATCTGTGCACATAGTTCTATTTGATCAATGCTGTGTTGTCAAGTGGAAATAATCAGCAAGGCTCTAAATCACGAAAATATTTTACCCTCAAATAACAAATCTGTGCACCTAGGCCTCACAGGGGCTCGTTATGGACTCACATTTATTCCTTACTTCGACCCCCCCCATAATTAACAACGGTAACAAGCCCCTGTGCTAGGCCTATAGTTATAGGGTCTGCCCATTCCGCGGAAAAATATCTTGAATATGATGGAAAAGGTAATTAACCGTTGATAACTCCGCCGATATAAGAGAGCTCTGATTTTGATTCCGTTTAGTTATTATTAAACCTGAAGAGATAACCGATTCATCCTGAATATTATCTATCAGAACATAGTGTGGGTATATTGCAGAAAATTTCCGGCGAATTGACGCCATCTTTTCCGGTAAACATTTCGGCTTGAAATAACAGGAATGTTCATCAAACTATATATTTCTGAATCAGATATCTCTTCAGGTTTAATAATATTAACTAAACAAAATCATAATCGAATAAATATCGGCGGAGTTATCATCGGTGGATTACATTTTCTGTCATATTCAAGAGATTTTTCCGCGGAATAGACAGACCCCTAGTTATATTTAATCAGTGCTGCAAGTTGACAATTGGAAATCGTTAGCAGGGCTCGAAATTAGGAAAATATTTTACCCTCACATTCACAGATCTGTTCACTTAGTTACATGTATATGTTATCAGTGCTGCAATTTTGATTTGTCAGTAATTTGTTTTCAACTTTTCCACTTTCAGGTGATCTGAAGAAATTGTACGAGCACCCGATAGTCCTGAATCCAGACATACCACAGGGTCTGCTGAACAAGGTCATGTTTGAACTGCTGCTATATTTCTGTCGAAGGGGGAGAGAGAACATTCGGGATATTAAAGCAGAAGATTTTGAGATTCAAACGGATGAAACTGAATGTAGGTTTGTCAGGAAGAGTAAAACTGAAAAAACGAAAAATCACACTGGAGTAACAAATGAATTAGAGGGAGATGGGGCTAGAATGTATGAAACAAATACGAAAATGTGCCCAGTGCGTAGTTTCGAAAGATATACCTCTCAAAACGCAACCCTTAAAGTGTGAAGCTTTCCTTCAGTACCCAAAGGGCAGCTACAATGATGAGGATGATTGCTGGTTCGAGAATCGTCCAATGGGCAAAAACACAATTGGAGAGTTCATGTCCAAGTTGTCCGCAACTGCCCACCTGTCTAACATATACACAAACCACTGTATCCGTGCCACAACGATAACACTTCTCAACGAAAGGGGGTTCAAGGACAGGGACATAATTTCCGTATCGGGGCATAGGAATGAGAAATCTCTGGCGAGCTATGTCTCTGATACAAATGTTGAAACGAAACGGATGATGTCGGATAGTCTGAGTTCCATTGCTTGTTTCGGTGAGCAGCCTGAAGTCCCAAAGTTGTAGCCAACCACTTTATCCAGTCTGGGGATTCCAGTGAGTCAGTCTGAAGGTGACACTTTGTCGTTTGATTTAACAGAGAACGACATTGATGACCAGGCGTTGGTCAATGCTTTGGATCAAGTGTGTGGCAGTAATATACAGAGTCAGATTGTGGAGAACCATGCAAAGTACACCTCCCCAATTTTCAATCTGACCAATTGTGTCGTAAACATATACAACAAGTAAACATGTGATTACGTCTCAGCTCGTACGGCTCCAACATTTGTTGAAGTTATTAAAGGTACTTATTGTCCCCCGCTACTTAGTAGGGGGGGGACTTAGAAACACCGGTGTCCGTGATTCCGTAATTCCGTGATTCCGTAATTCCGTAATTCCGTAATGCCGTAAGATTTTCTTGTCCGGACAATAACTCGTGAACGATTCAACCGATCAACTTCAAACTTGGGGTGTGCCTTGACATTGGCGAGAGGACGGTTGGGATTGTTTTTCAGCAATGTGCGTAATCCAATATGGCCGCCGTCAGCCATTTTGGATTATAAGCAGTACGATCTTAGGTTTTCTTGTCCGGACAATAACTCGTGAACGATTTAACCGATCAACTTCAAACTTGGGGTGTGCCTTGACATTGGTGAGAGGACGGTTGGGATTGTTTTTCAGCAATGTGCGTAATCAAATATGGCCGCCGTCAGCCATTTTGGATTATAAGCAGTTCGATCTTAGATTTTCTTGTCCGGACAATAACTCGTGAACGATTTAACCGATCAACTTCAAACTTGGGGTATGCCTTGACATTGGTGAGAGGACGGTTGGGATTGTTTTTCAGCAATGTGCGTAATCTAATATGGCCGCCATCAGCCATATTGGATTATAAGCAATTGGATCTTAGATTTTCTTGTCCGGACAATAACTCATGAACGATTTAACCGATCAACTTCAAACTTTGTGTGTGCCTTGACATTGGTGAGAGGACGGTTGTGATTGTTTTCCAGCAATGGGCGTAATCTAATATGGCCGCCGTCAGCCATATTGGATTATAAGCAGTTGGATCTTGTCCGGACAACAACTCGAGAACGATTCAACCGATCTACTTCATATGTGGGGAGTGCCTTGACATTGTTGAGAGGAGGATTAGGATTGTTTTTCAAGGACGTGCTTGATCCAATATGGCCACCATCAGCCATACTGGATTTCATTGGATTTTAAGCAGTTTGATCTTGTCCGGACAATAACTGGAGTGCGATTCAACTGATCTACTTCAAACTTGGGGAGTGCCTTGACATCGGTGAGAGGACGGTTTGGATTTTTTTTCAGCGATGTGCATAATCCAATATGGCCACCGTCAGCCATATTGGATTATAAGCAGTTGGATCTTAGATTTTCTTGTCCGGACAATAACTCGTGAACGATTTAATCGATCAACTTCAAATTTGGGGTGTGCCTTGACATTGGTGAGAGGACGGTTGGGATTGTTTTCCAGCAATGTGCGTAATCTAATATGGCCGCCGTCAGCCATATTGGATTGTAAGCAGTTGAATCTTGTCTGGACAATAACTCGAGAACGATTCAACCGATCTACTTCATACCTGGGGAGTGCCTTGACATTGTTGAGAGGAGGATTAGGATTGTTTTTCAAGGACGTGCTTAATCCAATATGGCCACCATCGGCCATACTGGATTTCATTGGATTTTAAGCAGTTTGATCTTGTCCGCACAATAGCTGAGTACGATTCAACTGATCTACTTCAAACTTGGGGAGTCCCTTGACCTTAGTGAGAGGACAGTCATGTATTATGTTTTATGGATGTGCATAATCCAATATGGGTGCCATCTGCTGTATTAGATTATGTTAAGCTCATCAGCGATATCTCCATTTTCAAATCATACTCTTATCAATGATATGAGATATCATCGACCCCAAAAAATCGACCATAGAGGTCCATGGCCCCCGCAGCAGCAGCGCCAGTTATGGTGGATGTAATCCACCATAACTGGTGCTGCTAGCGGGGGACATGGACCTCTATGGTCGATTATTTTTTTTAATATGCAGCCGGTAATTACTCGAAGTTGATAGATTTGATGAAAAAGTGGGGAAAAGTCATGTGACGTACTAAACCCATTATTTACTGTTATTGCATAGTTCCTGCAATAACAGTCAATAATGGATTTAGTACGTCACATGACTTTTTCCCACTTTTCACCAATATTGTGTGGTAAACATGTACAAAAAGTAAATATGTGATTACGTCTTACCTTGTACGGTTCTGACATTTGTTGAAGTTATTGAAGTTTAAAGGTACTTATTTTTTTTAATATGCAGCCGGTATACTCGAAGTTGATATATTTGATGAAAAAGTGGGAAAAAGTCATGTGACGTACTAAACCCATTATTTACTGAATATTGCATAGTTCCTGCAATAACAGTCAATAATGGATTTAGTACGTCACATGACTTTTTCCCAATTTTTCACAAATATTGTGTGGTAAACATGTACAAAAAATAAATATGTGATTACGTCTTACCTCGTACGGTTCTGACATTTGTTGAAGTTATTGAAGTTTTAAAGGTACTTATTTTTTTTAATATGCAGCCGGTATACTCGAAGTTAATATATTTGATGAAAAAGTGGGAAAAAGTCATGTGACGTACTAAACCCATTATTTACTGTTATTGCATAGCTCCTGCAACAACAGTCAATAATAGATTTAGTACGTCACATGACTTTTTCCCACTTTTCACCAATATTGTGTGGTAAACATATACAAAAAGTAAATATGTGATTACGTCTCGCTTCGCTCGCTCGGGCACTATTCTTCCCTCAGCAACACTATGAAAGCATAGTGCCCACAAGAACAGTCAATAATAGGTAAGTAATTCATTATCATGATATATTTAAATTAAAAAAATTAAAATTTAAGGCGTTGAGAAGCCTTGAAAAATAGAAACGTGTTCATAGACCTTGAAAAGGCCCAGAAAAGGAGAAGTTACATGTAACCTAGTCAATCCAATAAAGTTGTCAGTTCTTGTGCAGCCGACCATTGAACATAGGTTCAACTTTCACAGAGTATGTTCTCAGCCTGATTGTCTAGTCAGCCAGACTAATCAAGATTCATGTTAAACTGCTTCTCTGTAAAACTTGGAAATCTAAACCTGTTTTCAGTGATCGGGCTGCATAAGAAAGTGAGAGAAACAAACAAGATACCCGGATGGATCGTCTTGTACTGGAGTTCCCACCTTTTATGAAAATTTCCCTTTCTACAACTTTCAGGCAGCTTTCTAGTATTTACAAAAATGAGATCACTTGCATATGTAATACTTGAATGCTCCCAAATTGCATACAACAAAGTAACCAACAACATTTGTAACGGCTTTTTCTAGTTCTATCTGTGCTCTGGTAGCCTAACTTTTTGCATCTTGAGGATAAAATTCTAGGAATTTCGAGAATGGTATACGAGCAAAAATGTGGAGTTTCAAGGACTTCCCAGGTCTGTAAATTGGTAGGTAGAAACCCAAGGAATTTCCCGATTTTGAAGCACCTGTGAGAATGCTCTGTAAGACCGTCATTGAAAAACACTTTGTCACCATGTTTACTGCATAACTAGTGGTGATGTTAATTTGATTGGTTGAAATCCAGGATTTGTTAACGGCTTCATCTAAAAATCAGCCCAGCTGGACGAAGCTGGAATAAACCCCCCAGTGCTCAACCAATCAAATTCAGTGTCTCCACTGAAACAATAAACACAGACATGGCAACAAAACATGAAGATCTTACAAAACGGTATGCATACGGAATCCCTATTGCTAATTATAACACACTAAAACTACTAATAATTGTACCTGCAACTTCGTTGAAATCCTCTTCTCTGAGGGCCGTTTTTAACCTATCCACAGTGGCTGCTTTCCCTTCTCTACTCATCCACTTGAGCAAGCACTGGTAAAATTGTTCATACAGGTTCAAGGGATGACCATATTCTATCTGATCAAGATCTGCCTGCTGTAAGCCTAATGCTCGGATCAGCCGTTTATATTCCTTTAGTGACACATTTCTTGTCACAATCCTTAGCACTTCACGGTTCATTTCTGTGGAGAAATAAATGCGGTAAGAATGAACACATAAGATCAATATGAACATTTTGCAGGAACAAATTAAGGATACAGAGCCCTCCTAGACATTTTTGCACACCCCCTAGAATACATGTAGCTCTGGTAATCATGGTAATGTATATATTTGTTGAAAGCGCATTTCTTATGGATTCTAAATGTATAAATTTGGTTCACTATAAATCTGTAGGTTGTAAAGATATTCAAATTTAAACAAAATAATTTATAACAAGAGCCCAAAGGGCTTCAATATACGCCCATATATCTGGAATTACATTGGTCCAAATTTTGAGGTTGTTTAATCGCATTGATTCCAATTGGTAGCTAGCAATCCGGAAAAAGGTCTACAATTTTGTGCTGAGAATGTAACATATCACATCTAAAATTGAATGATAAACTAAAATGAGCTTAACTCTTGGAAACTAGATGACCTTGGAGCAAGAACCGAGAGCTCACATATCCCACAATGAAATCGACAATAGTCAAACACAAGAAAATAGTACTTTTCCTGCAAATGGATTTCTTTCAGACGAGAGAATATTTCATGAAGGAAGAAGAAAGTGATGAAATAAACCTTTGTTCTTGAGTTGATAAACGGGTATGAAGTTCATAAAGGACCCCTCTCCATGTTAAACTAGTAAATGTATGGTTTCTATTTCACAACAGTTTAACTAAATGTAGCTGTTTCAAACATGGGAGACAACTCCACAGGACAAATGCCATATACATGTAGGGGAGAGAACTCTGAATATTCCAACCTAACACATATAGTCAGCTAAACTTAGATTCAATTCTGGGGGACTGTGACCTTGACATTTGACAAATTGATGTATGTCTCCTCTTTGCCATGTGAGTAAGGTATCTGATACCATTCCATACCTTGAAACTATAGAGATATCGCATGGATGAATGGACAGAATGCAACATCGCATTACATGACCTCGTCTTCAACAGGCATATGAAAATGTGACAATGATTTCCTGATTTTGGGGTCACAGTGACCTTGACCTAAACTTTGGTGCATGACACATCGTCTTCCATCAATGTATCAATGGACACAAAAAATCACGATTTTTAATAATTTCATGATTTTGGGGGTCACCGTGACCTTGATATTCGGCCTTGACCTACATTTTGGTACGTGACACATCATGTCCCCGTAATGTATCTACTGACACAAAAAAAAAGTACTTTTCAAAGATTTCTTGATTCTGGAGTCACAGTGACCTTGACCTAAATTTTGGTACATGACAATCCATCTCTCCGTAATTTCTCAATGGACACAAATAATCAAGATTTTTAATTACGATTTTGGGGTCACAGTGACCTTGACATTTGACCGTGGCCTACATTTTAATATGTGACACATTGAGTCCCCCTAATGTATCTACGGCCACAAAAAAATGTTATTTTTAATAATTTCCTGATTTTTGGGTCACAATGACCTTTGACCTTCGACCTTGACCTATATTTTGATATGCAACATTTCATTTCTCCCTACTGAATCCACTCACAAAAAATTTGAAATTTATGATTTCCTGATTTTTCATTCACACTGACCTTTGATCTCGACCTACATTTGGCATGCAACACATCATTTCCCCTAGGGCATCCACTCGGCAAAAAATTAGAACTGTAGATGGAAAACTATCAATGATTTCCTGATTTTTAGGCAACAGTGACCTTTGACCTCTGACCTCGACCTGAATTTCGGTACGCGACACATCGTCTCCATCTGATGTATCCATTCACAAAAAATTGCAACTGTGGATAGAAAACATCCAGAGATATAGACCGGACATGAACACTTCACTGATTTCCTGTTTTTCAGGCCAGTGACCTTTGACCTCTGACCGCGACCTTCATTTTTGTACGCGACACATCGTCTCTCCATAGGGTATCCACTCACCAAAAATTGGAACTGTAAATAGAAAACTGTTCCAGATATAAACCGGACACGGGGGACGGACAGACGGACGGACGCTGGTACCCACATTCGAACCTTACATGTAAGTGGTTACAATTGTGCAACATTGTAACGAAACATTGTTGAAAGTTGGCTGCAATGTTGCACAATTATACCACTGATGGATGTTTAGTTCAAAAACATCAAGAAAAAAACAGTGTTTTAAAATCGTTTCTTATAGAGAAATGACATTTTTAAAATCGTTTCTTATAGAGAATATCCATCATTTTAGACAGGATTGTAGAGAATTGCACAAGGCATTCTTAGGTGGTTAACCACTTAAGAAGAAAAAACCACTTAAGACGTCCTTATACGCAAGAATGACCACTTAAGGTATCAAATGCAAGAACGGACAGACGGATGGACGGACGGACGGACGGAAACCGCCATCACATAATACGTCCGCCTTTTTGGCGGGCGTATAAAAAATGAGCCTTCTTTTTTAAACAGCTATTTTAAAGAAAGTATTCAACTTTTCGTAACTTACATCATCATTTCCTGTAGAAGACAACTCCAACAGGAAATCTGTGACTCAGTTTTGTCAATTTTGGTGTATTTCGTTTTCTATTGACCTTTAATACAATTGAAAAGTTCAAAACCATGAGTTGCTCGATTCTGTGAATAAATATTCCATGATTCATGAAATGTAAATAAAAGTAGAACTACTAGTAGACCAAAATTGTTGGTTGGTTGGTTGAAGTTTAACGTCGCACCTAACCTTATTGGTCACCGATGACCCAAACAAACATACCCTACATACCCTGGCAAAACCCTAACCCTAACAAAAAGCTCACCAAAACTACAAAAAAAATTGGATTTTGAAAATTAGGCTCTACAGACACTGATCACAATGGATCGTCAGAGAGTCTAATTTGTTTGGCACTTTAATCTACCTCCAGTGCCAGACAAACATGGTACAAACCATGCTACCCTAAGCTGGAGGGCTAGACCAAAATTGATAAAACTGAGACAAGGATTTCCTGTTGGAGTTGTCTTCTACAGGAAATGATGAAGAAAGTTACGATAAGTTGGATACTTTTTTGAAAATAGCGTTTAAAAATTTAAAATTAAATTTTAAATTAAATTTATTTTATCTTCAGAACGTAAAGGTGAGTGAGTGAGTGAGTAGGATTTAACGTCGTTTTCAACATTTTTTCAGTCATATCACGACGGTGCCTACATGTGCCAGAACACGAGAGTGTCCACAGTTCCTATTATTCTGGACACTGATCAGCCCAGTCAGTACAGCACCCGGTCACCCATCCAAGTATTGACCGAGCTCAACGCTGCTTAACTTCGGTGATCTGACGAGAACCGGTGTGCCCAACTCAGAACGTAAAGGTATACATTGTACAAACTTATGTATTTGGAATCCTCAAGGAATTTGCTTTCAAAAAATATATACATTACCATAGCTGTGTGTCATACTTTCAGCTGTTTAAAGACAAGTTCTAGAGGGTGTGTAAAAGTGTGTGCAGGAGGACTCTGTATCCTTAAGGCTGTAAGTTTCAATTTGTAGGCAAGGATACAAGAGTTACTTCCCTTGAATAGAAAATCACAGGGCCAACCACAACAAACCCAATACATGGATAGTAGGCCTACATGTGTGTCATAGCCTAGGCCCTGTTTTTCATTGTAAATAATGTACTCTAACTCTATGCGAATCCAATGCTATCATTTCTATACAGATTGCTAAAATTTTATGGGAATCTGTTGGCAGTCCCATATGAATTATTTTGCCGCGTATCTGATTCCCAAGAAAAATTAACTCAATCTTTAGTAGCAAAAAAGATTTGAGGCGAGCCTCCGGTGGAGCTTTAAATCATACTTAGTCCAAGAAAGAATTATATAAATGCTTTCGGACTCGTTAGTCATTAATATCACATACAAAATTAGTTCAAAATACACACCAGATTCACACAGCCATGACCCCCGTGGGGCTTCCGGTGATATGACTGAAATATAGTTGAAAGCTCACTCTCACTCACACAGCCATGACAGCTTTATTAAACATGTTAAAGAACAACCAACAGAGATTGGAGTCTTCAGATTTTAATAGGTGTTGCTCATGTGAAGTTATGCTGAGGTTAGGCAAAGAGCCATTTCTTTACATTGGTACTGCTGTATTAAAATATTATTTCATTCTCAGATTTTTTAAGGCTTTTGTTTGCAATGCCAGCCTATTTCTCATTGGGACAGGTTTTGCAGTAGATACTGAAGACGCTACATAATATATATTGTCCGATTTTTGCACAATTGATGTTGAAGCACTGCCCAATGTCTAACCTTGGGACAACATCACCTGGGCATCATTATGGATCTCCCACAACTTAAAAATTCCGATCTCGGGGACAGCCGTATTTACCATGTTTACTGCAGAGCAGGGATACAGATACAAAGTTTCTGACACTGCACATGACGAACATACATTTAAAAGTATAAATCCTGGTTTTTTAGATTAGCCACATTTCAGCTCATATTACATACCTGTGAAAGGCGCACGAATTCTCTCCTTTTTCACCTCAGTGTTTACTGGTAAGTTTGTATCCTCCAGAGCATCTACCACCCATGAGTGTGCTTCTTTCAGTGCTTTACAAAATATAAGATAGGCATGTGGACCCCTTCGGGGCAACAAGTCTAATAAAGCACCCATTTTATCTCGCTCAGTTTTTTCGCTTTCCACTTCTTGGATATCATTTTGGGACAGGATACCATCTTTGTACAGGAAGTTTTTGACATCTTTCAACACGACATCCTTAAGAATTGTGTCCCTGTTCAGTCGTAGTTTTTCACGGTCCAAATCTTCCATTCTGAAAATATACAAGAGAATCATGTGTAAAAGATTCAAGGTACAGTGCCGAAATTCAGTGTTCAAGAAATAAACAGTGACTACACTGTGTGATGTCATTATCATATCAATCACATATTAATCACTTCGGTACTAATACTTTTAGCCATAGATACGAGTCGGGGCATCTTTGAGATATTCTGCAATTTCTATTCGAAAATGACAAACGTCCCTAAATCCCTACAAATATAACATGGAGATAGAATGGAGACCTTCTTTCACCATGCCAGTACTGTGAAAAATATGGATTTGAGACACTCGGTTTTGAAATTCTAGCTAGCTTCAGCTAAAAGCCACATCACTTATTATACGGTACTTCAATAGACATGAAAGACACATGTCTGAAAGATTCACAAGCAAATTTATGCATGTATGATACAAGCTTATGCTATATCATTTCTATCTTAATTTACCCTTTTGTCTTGTACTTTCCATACATCTTGCTTTCCTATTGGACAATGGATATTATAACTATAAGAACAACCCTAGGCTAGGCTGCTAAATTTTAGCTCCAATTCATAATATACTGCTGGGCCCAGTCTCAGTCTAAATGTCACAGGCTGTTCTTGCCATACTGGTTGCCAAATCTACTCCCTGCCTACATACATGTGTGTATGTGTGAGAAACATGCAATTGGTATGGTACCTACATATAATTACCATGTTAACTTGGCATATAAGTACTCACCCGAGGGTCAAAACTGATGAAAAAATTCTTATTACACATGATGTACTATAAGTATATCAATTGCGAGCATAAATGTTAGGTGCAATTATAGCCTTCAAAATCTAATTAAGAGTGGCAAAATTTTAAAAAACTCTGGCAACAATATTTTGTAGAAGGGTTGTTCTACTCTGCAAAGTTAACAATCCCTATCTGGCCTGGGCTTTTTGGGACCTGTCTTGGCACGACCCCCCCCCTCTAATTATTTTTCTTACCCCTTCAGCTAGGGGGCTGAAACTTACCATACTATGGGTCAAGCTCTACCAGGAAATGTAACAAAAAATCCAAGATGACCGCCTTCATGACGTCATTTTCAAAAACGGCATTTTTTGGTCGATTTTTCGGTCGGATTTTTCTAATTTTTTATTTATGCAATTTCTCCACAAAAACTGCATGATAAATTAGCAAATATTAATGTGATGTGAAATAAAATAGTTTTTGCCCATTTTTCATCACGGAAAAGCAGAAATTTTGAAGAAATATGACAAAAACATCACTTTTCTGGTACCCCATGTGGCCGCCATTTTGCATTTACCCATGATCCTCTGCTCGGGGGGTTATGCAAATAGGCTCAAAATGACCCCAATATGAGAAACTATAAAATCAAGGAGTTTCAGCTCTCCATTTCTTGTCGTTCCGGAGATAGCGCAGAAAGTTTGGTAGGGGGGCCATTTTGCTCCCCCCCCCCCCCACCACCACCCCCAGAAGGCCAGATAGGGTTAATGGAAAATTTGGAACTTCTCGAAAAAATAACTGTTTGAAAATGGAGGCCGGGCTAATTTCATGAAAAGACAAGACTTCATATCACTCTCACAACAAATATTCTCTCATATTTAAAAACAGAGAAATAAGCTTTCAAATAATATACAGGTATGTTGAACAAGTTCATTGTTCTCACTACAAGACGACAAATTTATGCCAATGGGTGTGTGAAAATCTGCTCAGGGGGATCACAAACCCTTAATAGTATGCATGTTCCGAGTATGCAATAAGTGTCATAATCACTCAGTGCACGCACTACAGGTGATGGCGAGCTCTCTATTGCTGGAATACTGCATGCTTGTTTTCACACCTCTGTGATTCCAGGCACTGGCAGTCTGGGTCACACTGTATAATAAGTAAATGAACTAGAAGTATGCAACCCTACATTGGACTAGCTAGAATGCAATGGACCCCGCCTCTTTTATAACACATGTGACATAGCTGTGCATTAACATTCATATGTGTCGTGCTCATGAATATTCGGAACAAAAATTCACTGTTGCATCACAGGAGATGTCGCTATGAAACTAACATAATTAGTCACATCCATGATCCCCTGCATGGCACCTTTGCATTTCTTCTTGCGCGTGTAGGGACTGTGCAAGAGTTTAATGATGTAGGCTGTTTGAGGAGTGCCAGTGCTTTCTAGCTGGTCTAATCTAACGTTTACACACTTCATTTGCTTCTGATAGTACTTAATTATCACAGTTCTCCAAGGATTAATACATGTATGGGGAGGTACATGATTTGCCATCCCATGTATATATATTTCCAACTGAAACACCATTCACCAACAATGGGCATTTTGCACTATAGTTCAAGTTATTAAATCCCTGCAATGCTGTCTGGCCTCGATGGCAGTGGGCGGTGCACAGACATCGATCTGGCTGGCTGCTCGAGCAGTTTGTCATTTTGAGCGATTCCTTATATCTTTAACCCAGAATATATTTTTAATCAGTGATAACTGGTATATTTTCGACCTGTGGTTGCCAGGGTTATCACTAATCCGGGTTATCCGAGATATCAGGGTAACCCCAATTAAAAACTTTTGTAAAGTGAGTTACGGTATTGGAAAATTTTGAAATTGAGTTTCCATCAAAAAATTGAATTATTTTATACGCGCACCGAAGGCACACGAAAAGAATTGAGTTATAATAAATAAATATTGAGTTTTTCAAGAGATAAGTTGAGTTCCCAAATACAAATGTTGATTTGTCATTACAAATTATTTAGAAAAATCGTTGTTGTCTTGAATTCATCAACTTGCGAGTGCTAGAAGCTATAGTGCTTGCCTGCTTGTCTGGAGCAAATAAAAATAGGCGCGGGCAATGTAACTTTCATGTTAGCTGCCCGTGTTGGCAAGCACATTTTTGTTCAGATTAAAATACTCATTAGCAAAGTTTTATTGAGCTTGTATTCTCAAGTAAAACATATCAATCGTTTAGCATATCAAAGGAACCCCATGCCTAGATGTACTCAGATATGAACCCTAACTCACACCTGAGCAAATGAGATCAAAGATTTGTGGTATCAATCATTACTGTTCCAAAACAAAAATCTATAGATAGTTACAGGCATGTCACTGGTCACTGGCTTTTTGGATGTAAACATCTGAGAAGCGCTGTCAATGTTACGCACTATATCAGTGCTACCATTTATATTCAGCTTGCATGTTAAACCATAGCTAAGATTCCTAGTGTCTCCCTTCCCTCAACGCTATGCCGACGACAAATACATCTCCCTGGTGGTAACTCGAACATCTCCATGGCGCATTTATTATTACCTTTGCACCCTATTGGACCTTCATTAACTTGAGAAAATGGGCCACCATCATGACCATGAATAAAAATACAGAAATGGCAGACCAGCTGGCCCTTCGTTGGTCATATTAATTACGTCATATATTAAAGACGTTAAAATCCCTATGGAGCTTCGAAATCACCTGAAATCGAGGGTCAAGAAGATGGGCATTTCCGTCATTATTGACCCCGTGTATACAGGGGATGATGATCACAACATCGATTATGGTATTTTTATTCATGGCGGCCCATTTTCTCAAGTTAATGAAGGTCCAATAGGTCGCAAAGGTAATAATAAGTGCGCCATGGAGATGTTCGAGTTACCAACAGGGAAATGTATTTGTCGTTGGCATAGCGTTGAGGGAAGGGAGACGCTATGAATCTTAGCTAGTTAAACCACCATGCATGTTAAACACAGTGCACGTACTGGTCCGTGTTTTGGAAAGAAAGTATTCCCCTTCTGCCACCACTAGTTGTGGCCTAGTGTATGGACGCTTTGATTCATGATTTTACTAAAATTACTGGATAAATTGTTATGAAACTGAAGAAATCGATGTAAAATAAATCAGGAAATATGTGGCTCATGAGCTGGGTAGCCTACTAGTTCAACAAGCTGAACCCTGCTGACATTTAATTTTGTGATATTGACAACGCAGGGTTCAGCCGTTGAACCGAAATTTCCTATCGCAAAATTTTCGGCCTCCCGACCCAGGTAACAGCGGGTGGATTTGGGCTCACAAAAATCGATAATACCTACCGCTGTGCACTCGCTTGGATGGAATACATATTTGCCTACTTCCCTGGCCATTTATTTTCTCCGTCCAGCTTCTTTAATTTCCATAAACGGCGAAAGAAAAAAAAATCATCGTGGCTGATCTTCCAAAAACGAAATCGGCCACCATTTTATCACGTGACCCTGAATCTCGCGTGATGTTATTCTAAATTCAGGATTACACGAGTCGGAAGAACTGAATCCGCTCAGTCGATCCAGTCGCTTAGGAGATGAAAAATCCCGTGAATCACCTTTTCCAGTATGTGCCTTCTATTATGCTTGATACCTATAGTTACAATTTTACATTTAAAAGCAGATAATTTGACAGCCTTATGAGTGAGCCGTTTCCGACCTTCCCGTCTACAGTCCCGAAATTACAATCGAGGTACGATCAGTCTCGTGTCACCATAGTGATATTTTCAAAATGGTGGCATATTTAGTTTTTGGAAGATCAGCCGCGATGATTTTTTTTTTCTTTCGCCGTTTATGGAAATTAAAGAAGCTGGACGGAGAAAATAAATGGCCAGGGAAGTAGGCAAATATGTATTCTATCCAAGCGAGTGCAAAGCGGTAGGTATTATCGATTTTTGTGAGCCCAAATCCACCCGCTGTTACCTGGGTCGGGAGGCCGAAAATTTTGCGATAGGAAATTTCGGTTCAACGGCTGAACCCTGCGTTGTCAATATCACAAAATTAAATGTCAGCAGGGTTCAGCTTGTTGAACTAGGTAGCCTACATGTACTCGATAAGGAGTTTATCGATTAAAGGCTAAATCTACTATCTAAGCTAGGAAATATTTCAGTTTTTCAGTCATACATAATTTGACATAAATGATCGCTTTATATCGTAACAAAGGGCCGTTATTTCCCTAGATATATTTAGACCAACGAAACCCTGTGTTGAAAACTGAACCCACTACAATGATACACACACACTGAAAATGAAACCAGTCTAGAACTGGGTTGGCCGTAAAATGGTAAATGTACAAATTGACTAAACCGACACTTATTAAACTCCTTACTCCAGTCTACGACCAGGAAATCACTAAAACGCCTCAGATCCTCGACCAAATCCTGCAAATCTGACACATTTGAATGGTGCATCGGTCGTTCCCTGGGAATCCCCTCAGAGTGATTCTCGTGGATGTACCAGAAGTGAGAGTTATCGCCCTTCCCTTGAATACCACAGCGTCGTGTATACAATTTGGCGGGGAAATAGCACTCTGAAATGGGGCAACATGGAAACGGCCTTTTAACAGGGTCCTTTATCAGTCCCTCTGCTTTGTTTTGCCATTCTCATGGCATCAGATTGTATATCCCCTATTGTCATATATACCTTGTTTACCGACGGTTTGGAGGTTACAAACTCTGACGTTGGGAGAATGTGTTTTGCTGGCTATTCGACAACAATAAGAGCCCTACTTGGATATATTCTCGATATATAATATCTCTAGATTATGTGAAACAATAAAATATATCTGACTGAGATACTAAATTACCACGAAATTTTCACCAATACCCGCACAACTTATGATCGCGTACGTGGAATTGGTCATTTGTTTTCCCCATTAAGCCCTCCGAGGTTATTCTCATGGCAGAATGGGAATAGTTTTGTTTACACGTAACAGTGACTTTCAACCGGCAATATGCGCCGCAAGCTAATCACTGGAAAACTAAATATCTTCAATTAGTAAACCAATAATCGTTTCTCTTGAAGGAAATAAAATTATATGAAATGAAAAATTAATATTCCTGTCTAGAATGTGAGACCTCTCAGAGAGTTGTCGGGTTAACCGCAGACCTCCGCGCTTACATGTGTTTTCTCCTGACGGAGCTTCGCCCTGGAGCAATGGATGTTCGGGTTCAAGCATCCATTTTGGTCAATTATTACCTTACCGGTATCGAAAATATAAGTATCGTACATGTCATATTTTGGATTAAAATCCGAAGAGAAAGTTTGCTACTCACGAACTGTCTTTCGTGAGGGTTTCGTGCCCGAAACTATGTTACTTTTTGCATCAGCTTTAACTTTCAGCAGTATTTTCGTTATTTTGGGATTACACTATCTTAGTGTAGCACAGATTCTAGTACCGGTACAGAAAATTTGTCGAGTCCCGATCGAGCGGGATTCGAACCAGCGACCCACAGAGTAAGGCACATAGTCGCCAGCAGTATGTCGGCGATCTAAACCACTCGGCCAACGGGCCTTCCACAAACATAGGAGATAGCAGATCGGTAGTCTTGAAAGCGAATATACGGTACCACTCTTGAAAGCGGGGCCGTAACGACACAGCTCCCATAGCTAAATAGATAGGAAGATATTTTTTGTCATTTACAAACTGATCGTGTAGCAGTATTTTCGTTATCTTGGTATTACACTATCTTAGTATAGCACAGATTCTAGTGTGTCGACATAGTGGTTTAGATCGCCGACATATAGTGC
This sequence comes from Hanleya hanleyi, assembly GCA_036873755.1. Classification (NCBI taxonomy): domain Eukaryota; kingdom Metazoa; phylum Mollusca; class Polyplacophora; order Lepidopleurida; family Hanleyidae; genus Hanleya; species Hanleya hanleyi. The sequence goes on from JAVTVY010013011.1 coordinate 35,971, forward strand.
TGGCGATTATAGGTGCCTTACTCTGGGGTCGCTGGTTCGAATCCCCGCTCGGGACTCGACCAATTTTCTGCACTACAATCTGTGCTATACTAAGATAGTGTATTCCCAAAATAACGAAAATACTGTTATACGATCACTTTCTAAATGACAAAAAATATCTACCTATGTTTTCAGCTATGGGAGCTGTGGCATTACGGCCATCAGAGGAATACTGTATGTTCGCTTTCAAGACTACCGGGCTGCTACCTCCTATTTTCGTGGGAGGCCCGTTGACCTAGCTAAATAATATATAGCCCTCCCGAGTATGAGGGCTATAGGTCGGCCCCAGTCACCTCCAGCGAGGGTTTTAGATAATTTTATTACGAATCACCCACCTCTGAAACTGCCGTACATCTAATCTCTATCGCCGTCTGAATTTTCCAGTCGACAACTTCCACTTTATACGCGCCATGTTCAATTGCAAACGGCCAAGCACACATATACCGTGACGTCACCAACATGGCGCGTAGAGAGTTGAAGTTTTCGACTGGAAAATTCAGACGGCGATATATGCGTCACTATTTCACAATAGTGCGCAAGATTTTAAAATAGTGCACAGGAGGGGTTAGAGATTAGATGTACGGCAGTTTCAGAGGTGGGTGATTCGTAATAAAATTATCTAAAACCCTCGCTGGAGGTGACTGGGGCCGACCTATAGCCCTCATACTCGGGAGGGCTATATATTATTTAGCTTCGTTGACCGAGTGGTTCAGATCGCCGACATATAGTGCTGGCGATTAGGTGCCTTACTCTGGCATCCTAGAGTGCCAGTGTATCAATCGATAGGTAACGATCGATACACTGGCTTGGTTAGTTACCGATAGCAGTTCTGGAAACAAATAGCTCGAGGGGTTTCCACTAAACCGAACCGATCGGTAAGCGCGCTGAAGCAGCTCATCAGGCCAATCCGCAGCGAGGTTTCAGTTTTGACTGGTTTGAACTTCATCGCCAGTAGTATATAAAAAAGCGATTGACGCACATTGCCCTTTGATCTCGAATATTTGCATAAAGTACCCGTATGTAACCTTTGACAGCCAATCAGAAGCGAGTATTTTTTATCTCAGCTGGGAAGGCAAGGTCACGTGACCTTTTTGGGGCATGTATTCCTCCGCGATAATGCGGTCTGGCGGTGATGCGGTCTGCCTCCGCGGACAGAAAGTAGTCCCACGGGGAAAAATACATGGAATGCATCTATGGACCATGGGGGAAAATGCCTGTATGGCCTGTATGGGGGTGGTCATATTGTTTTTTTTTGATTTTACTATGGGTTGTTTGGTCTTTTTTTTTACGTCTCGCCACGAAAAACACGATGGGAGGGGTCCCGGAGCTAAGCGGTAAAATTTTTCGAAAAGTACCGGATAGGTCTATATATAGGCCTATACTGGCCCAGGGGGATATGTCCATACTGGGAAATCCACACATGTTCATTGCGGTATGGGTTGTTTGGTCTTGTTTTTCACGTCTCACCATGTAGAACACGATGGGAGGGGTCTCGAAGTTAAGCGGTGAAATTTCTTGAAAAGTTCACGGAGGTCTGTATATAGGCCCATATAGGCCCATATTGGCTTAGGGGGATAGGCCCATACTGGGAAATTCACACATGTTCATTGCGATATGGGTTGTTTGGTCTTGTTTTTCACGTCTCACCATGTAGAACACGATGGGAGGTGTCTCGAAGTTAAGCGGTGAAATTTTCGAAAAGTTCACGGAGGTCTGTATATAGCCCCATAAGCCTACTGGCTCAGTGGATAGGTCCATACTGGGTGGACGTTTTGGGGTCTAGGTGAGTCCCTAGTGGTCCTGTGGTGTCGTATGAGGTTTTAATTTGAAGCTCTCGTGGAGGAGCATCCGACTGGACTAATGTATCGGTCGTTTTCAATATTCTGCGCATGCGCAGTCTGGCCGTAGTATAGAAAGCAGGCATTGGGGGTGCGTGTGGGTGTGTTTGGGGTAGAGATGAACCACTGTGGGTCCAAATGGGTCGTGGGAGGTGTCAAAGTGAAGCTTTTGTGGGGTAGAGTCAGAATGGCGTATTTTTCATGGCAAGTCGAGTCAATCTGCGCATGCGCATGCGCAGCTTAGTGTAGTAAGTAAAGTGGTCATTTTGGGGGTGCGTGGGGGTGTGTTTGGAGTAGAGATGACCACTATTGGTCCGAATGTGTCGTGGAAGGTGTCATTTTGTAGCTCTCGGGGTGTAGACCTCGATTTGAAGGGATATCCACAGCATCCGTGACGTCATCGGTGACGTCATCAGTACGAGTAGTAGCGAAAGTACATGTACATGTACTTTGTGCATGTCCATGTACATATACTCTGCGCATGTCCATGTGTTTGTTGTATATTCATGCACATGTATTATGTGCCTATACATATACTATATACCTGTACATGTAATCTATCCATGGCGTTTCAACATCCGGGACCTCATCTTACATCCGGGTTTCCTCCCGGCCCGGCCGCACGCCTGTGCGCGTTATCCGGCCGCACGCCTGCGCGACGCCTGCGCGGGTTATCCGACCGCACGCCTGCGCGGTGCAATGTCCGGACCTCTCCGGGACAATAGATAGCCTTTATCTGCCCTCGCGAAGCACCCATGGAATGCGCGGGGTCCATGACAATATCGCCAGCACTATGCCCATTTTAAATGGCTAGTGGGGAACCCTCAGTTTTCATCAGAACCGTATTGGCACGAAAAAATACATGAAACCATGGAACTTATAGTAATAAACATAATCCATAGGTGTTGGACGAGTCTCGACTCGCCGTCTTCCTGGTCTTTACCCACACCTCGAACCTCTATAGTTTGTTCACCCCACCTGTTGCTCTTGTAACTTGTAACTCCTCGTCCAAATTTTTGTGCTGGAATGCCCCGCTCTTAACCTAGACCAAAACGTGTACTTGGTCTGTGGGCTGATTTCATTGGCTCTCTGGTTCACTGCAGTGCTTTGGCTTTGTTTTCAGGACAGTCATGAGTTACATTTGGCCCCATCCTAGGTTCACTGATTGGCTACTTTCTCAACGGTGTTCAAGGCCAGTTTGACTGAATCCCCATATTACAACACATATAAGGGAAGTGGGAAGAGGTGCCGACATACTGACTGCGTCACATGACTTCACAGAATAGTCTTCTGGTTAACCTATTCTAAAGCACATACCAGGAATCTAACGATTCGTGATATGTGTTGTACTCAGGTACGCTTTTATTGTACCTGTTCATGTGGTAACTTGGATGATATGACCACACGGTCCCTAGCACCGAACACATTGGGCATTATGACATTATGCTCACACAGAAAACACACAAGACAGGGTTATTGGTGAGATCTAATTGTTTATTCAGTGAACAACAACGACGTGAGAACAACCACGTGAAAACTGAAGCCCAGAACAGGGGGCTTGTACATTAAAATCGATAGAACTTAAGCCTAGAACGGGTCTTGTACATTGAAATGATCGGCGGCCCAGTCATATGCGAGTACATCTCGGTCCTCGGCCTTAAGTTACTCGTCAAACATCTGTACGATTGTAGATAAGGTTCTTCCCCGACATCGATGGTACAGGTAAAACAAACAATATTGTCCGCACACGCTATTGGTCAGGCTTTGCAACGTTTGACTGTTCCAATACCACGTCTCTGTGCCTTGATCCATGAAGACTGTTAAATCGGGATGGAGGGGTGGCAGGCCGAACGGGTCGAAGTATTCGCCCTGCTTTTCTGTCAAGTACACGGCCACCCAATGTTCTCCGGGCCGATCCATCGGGTCCGCGTTGAGAACGTCAGCAGCAGGATACACACGGTCTAATGGGAACACATCTCGGGTGAACACCCCTTGAAAGACTATACGTGTCCCTCGGTCATTCTTCAGCACGGTGGTAACCTGGTCTGTATCCAGGTTAGGTGGCAAAGTCACACAGGACGTTGCGCGCCTTGTCCGCTTGAATGATGCTGTCAAACTCGGCGTAGCAAATCACATTAACGGTGGTCCGGAGGGCTCGTGCAAAGTGGATTTCCAACCGTAAATTGCCTTGCTTGGCGAGGGCCAGCTGATGGTCGTTCTCTAAGGTGGGAGTCATATCGAAACAGAACAACGTGTATCCGTTCGCGTAGTCCTCCCGACTGATCATATTCCCTTCGTCCTGGTTGATTTGACCGGTGGCTGTAAACAGGTTCTGCTAGGCTCGAATGAAATTCCCGCGCCCAAAATTCGGTGTTAAAGCCGTGGCTGGGACCTGTTGTCCGTCCACATGCAGGACCACAAAATTGATGCCGAAATGTTTAAAGTCAAACGGGTTCTCTGGGTAGGCTCCGCTGAAACTGGTATTTTCCCCACATACCAGGATCGCTTGGGTAGTTCCCCCAGGAACAGGTTTTCTTTGTTGGCGCTCATATTTCCAGCAGGCACAGACAACACTTTGCTTTGCACACGTCGGATAGGGTACTGGGCTGGTTTTGTTTCTAAGGCTTTGAGGTGTCCCAATTTAACGGCTGGATTCGGTTTCACTTTTCGGATATACAGGAACAGGACTGCATCTTGGATGACGATCTTATAGTCGGCTACATGCCCCTCTACGTCAGCGGCCATCAAGGGGAAGGTCGGAGGCGCCCGTATCAGTCGGATTTTGATGGGAATCTTGTTCAAGAGGTACCGGTTATGCATGAAAAGGTCTGCGTGCAGTCGACCCATGAGATCCACCGAGGCGCCGTTCGCGGTGAAAGCCTTCCGTTTGTTATATCCCGCATTGTTCACCGTGCCCATTTGCTCGGCTGTGTATTCTTGGTAAAATAAAGCGGCTGTCAGCTGAGATTTGTAGCCCTCGTCCATACGACAACAGCGTCTTGATGTAGGCTCGATAGGGGTACGTGTTGGTCGAGTCACTGATGAGTTTGTCGCTGAGAAAAATATCCACCTGTTGAAACATAGAGTGCAGCCAGAGATTCGTCGGGCCTACCGTGGCATTGTCGATGATTCTGGAGTCATCCCCATTGACGATATTGGCTTTCACATACAAGTACGTATGGGCTAAATCCGCATAGGCCGTATCCGCATTACTGATGGTGAACTCGATGGGCCCTGTTTCGTTGACGCTGGAGAGCGGGAGATGCTCCTGTCATAATCCTTGTTCGGCACTGGTCTGTGTGGGCGGAACGGTCCACAAATCAAATTCACTGTTGGTGGAGGCGCAGAACTCTGCGTGGATTAAGGACATATTTACGAAAAGATATCCTGGGTCTTCGATGTGCGTCGTCGTTCGGTCGGTCATCGACTGGTGCGTGGTGGAGGTGGTGCAAGTCTTTTATTCCCTACGGTGCGTTGTGCTTTGGCGACCAAGACGCCTCCCGCTTCTTTGGCTTGGCGTTTCAGTGCTTCTTTGGGTGCCGTACCCCCAATACATCACCGGCGACTTGCAGTCCACTGCGTACCGCTTGTTTGCCGATTGCTTTTACCCCATGCGTCACCAAGGGTAAGAACGTTTTGACGATGCTCCCGAGTATGTTCCCCAGTCCATGTCCTCGTTGCATGCATGCGCCACCCCCGGCCTGTTTTGCATAATAGTCCATATAGCTGCGTGCATCGCACTCGTAAGGTACTTTCATTATACGAAGTGGAAAGAACGTGCTTGTCGGAAATGAAGTGTCATCGCCACTTTCTCTCGTTGGAATGCGACCGGTCGTCCCGTGTCATCTCTTATATCCACCGTGATAGTGTTGATGTCGGTTTGTCGTACGGGTAGGTAGGGCATTTGAGTGAAACTGTGGGGGACTTGATCTCCATACTTCTTTTTAATGGGGACCACCCGTAACAGAGGTGTGTTGATATAACCCACGATGTGGTTGTTCACCACATCCGAGTAGAGATAGATTCCGTACATACCCGACTTCATATCCATCGGGATCTAGCCACGGTCCTCGGATGGACCCGTTTAGGTCGGGTGAGCGAGACCCAGTATTTGCTGTAGGATAGGACTCAGTACGACACGCACGTTGGCGGCGAGGATGATCTGTGCCTTGTCGTTGTGTGCGTTGTAATCGAAGTCCACGTGATTCTTGAAGGGAAAGGTTTTTTAATGGGTTTTGAAGTATTCGTGACCACCTGTAGAGCCTTATAATGCAACAGTCTTGTCAGCCCACCCATGAACTCCTTGGAGGTATCGTATTGGCCTTCGGGGAGGGTGAGTCGGGTGTCTTTCCCTTCGTAGGTCACCTCGTACCACACCTCATTGGCTCGCACGTTGTAGCACGAGTAAGGGTATTGGATAGCCATGAGTCCACATTCCCATCGTCCAGGTAAATGCAACGGTTGCGGTAATTGGGTCACGTACTGGCCAAGGTGTTGTCAGGAAACACATCCAGCGAACTGTTACTGGGTAGAGTGAGGTAAAACATTTCGACTGAGCTTTCCTGCCGCTGCTGTTGGTTTTAATAGTTGTCCCAGCCTTTGGGCACTTGTTCCTGGTGTCGTGATCGTCGTTGGATGCTACGTGTCATAGATTTTGATGGACGTAGTTTCAGGGGTGGCGTGGTAAAAGGGGTGAAAAAGTAGGTGCCCGCCGTTGTGGTGTTTTGGGTTTTGGGTCTCCGGTTCCCACTCGGCTTCCAAAGTATGTGGAAGTTGCGTCTGTCGTTGTGCGTGCACCGGCGATTGCTGGGTCCGCTGCATCCAGGCCCAGCGCTGGGGGTTAATTCTCCACCAATTCCTGTGGCGCATGCATGCCTTTCAAGCCTTGAGCAAAGACCTCCCATCCTCGAGGATCCGTGTGCGACCTGCGTTGGCGCATCCGGTCATTGACTAAATCCATCATGTGGGTACCGGGGACCACCTGATTCTGTAACAGTAGTTCGCCTTTATCATTCCAAGTCATGTTAAGATTTTGTTTCACCCATTGTAATACTAGGCCAGATTGTTTCTTGTACACTCTTCAGCACTTCGTCTTCCATCCACTGTGGGGCTGTGGGTGGTACCCCTGGTAATGGCGGCTGTTGGGGCGGTGCTGAGCTCGGTGGTGGTGGTGGTGGTGGTGGTGGTGGAGTAGAGAAGGTTTTGTATTGATCCATGAACGTCATGTACCGTTGAAGCGTCTCATTGTACCATTGTACTTTCTCACTGTCGCTTAACCACGGTCTTTGTAAGATATGTTGCATCGCTTCATCGATGGTGTTTATCGTCTTCACCGTAGGTGGGACAGGGTAGGGCGATTGGAAGTTTTGAAGGAGCCATGGTTCGATGAGGACCATTTTTTTTCGTGTGGTTCATAGTCGGCCTAACAGTCCGTCCAATATCGGTCCCAACACGGAAGCGGCCAACGGTGCTAAAATGGCCCCGAGAAAGCCGCCTTTCTGTAAAACCTTTTACTTTTGTGTTATCTGTCTTATGCTTGGCCAACTTGATCTCCTGAGCCTGAGTCAGTGGTACGTTGCCTTTTAACAGGTTGTTCCCGATTTCGCACAGACAGCGTATACGGTCAGGGTCCGCACCGCGTACAATGGTTCGAACCAACTCGGGTGGGGCCGTCTTCAATACACGGAGCGTCGGAGCGTGCTGCCATACTCGCGCAAACATCATGTACAACTAATGCTAGAACCCACAACCCTGCCCTTTTTATCCTTTTGTGGGCTACCTCCCGAATATTGAACAGAGACAAAATTCAACCATGATGTTGTATTAATTCTTTTATTATCCCCAACATCAAACACACACACCCCAGCTGGGGGAGCCACTCTGGGTGTGTTTACATTATTTTTGTATGTACACGTGGTGGGTCTCTCCGGGAGAGATACCGGTCCGTAGTCGAAGGTGGTCGGGGGTGGCTTGCTTCAGGTCGAAGAGCATATACCCGTGCTGAAGGGTTGTCGCATCTTTAAAGGCTTCCAACGCAAACGGTGTGCGGCAGGGGTACATCTGTCTCAGTTGAGTGATACCACCAGGTAGTGGGCATTTAAGCTGATGTTCCGATGTTCTTTGTTTTCACTGAACAGATTCTGCACAGTGTAGATGATGCTGAGACGTCGATGATGGCTGCCTTTGGTAAAGAGTTGGGTGACCCGCACATCCATTAGATCATCCAGAACCACAAAGGCGTCCGGTTCCAAATCGGCCAGGTTGGGTAGCCCTTCCACGAACGTGATGTGGGGCATTGCTGCATACGCCGACTGCCATTCTCCGTAACACCACACGACTCAGGCAATGGGTGGGGTGATCATGATGTCGGCGTGTTCAAGGAGCTTCTGGACGAAGTACGTTTTGCCGGAATCCGTCGGTTCGGCGATGACGCAAGTGAAGGAGGAGTATCTGCTGTCGTGGTAACCCGCTCGTGTAAATTTCGTACGAGTGAACTGGGGTGGTGGTGGGTACAACGTCGGTCGCCGTTGTCGATGGGCGTTCGCTGCGAGTGATGAAATTCGGTGGGTTTTCAGACGCAGTGGGTGTACTTGGTATAGAGCTCGATGTGGACGGTATACTCGGTGTGGAGCTCGATGTGGCTTGTACATGTGGTGTGATGGTGCTGATGACTAGGCTCGTTTCGATCACGGGGTTGACTGGTGTACAGAAGGTCTGCAGACTGGTTTGAGTGCCACTCACAGCTGGTGTTCTAGGTTGGTTAATTAGAGAGCTGAGATAGGCTATGTCATAAAACACACTTCCGTACAACACACTCAGCAGGGTTATCAATGTCACCACAAAGCTTACTTGCGCTTTGCGCGTTTTGGAAGACACTGTGTTCAGAGGCAGCTGCTGTTTGTCCATAGCACCGTGGTCGAACGTGGAATGAATGATGACGGTGGTGGTGTCTGGTATTATAGTCGTTTCACCTGGTTGGCCGGGACCCAGGAATTAAACGAACTGGGCCAGCTTGCCATTTGACGAAATGAAACAGTTTGCCACTTCGACGTTCCGTTTTCAAAATCTGCTCCACCGTGTAGTAGTCTTGCTTTGTTTTTTACGACAGGCTGTAATTCCGTTTCGTAAAACGTCCCTAGCAACGGGTCGCCTCGAAGATCTTCCAGTTCATAGACTCGCTGCTGTCGGGGTAGGCGCCGTTTAATCATTAAATTCTCATCGCTCCAGTAGGGCAAGTAACTTTTCTCGAACTTGCCCTTAACTTTACTGATCCGTACAGGGTCCACGACCTTGACCACCTCCTTCGGCGTTCGTTGCGATTGCATGGGGTACAAGACACGCCGGACTTGGGATTCATTACGTTGGCTCACGGTAATGGGAGCTCTCTGTATACTCCGGCGATAGGTTCGATTGTAGCCACTCACAAGTTTCGGGAGAACATCGATGTACCTTCTTGTATTCTTATAGGTGAAATATTTATACATGCGACCTTTGAATGCCCTGTTGAACCTTTTCACAACGGAAGCCTTGGTCTCGTTGTAGGTGTGGAAGAAGAAGACCTTATGTTTCCTGAAAAAGGCTTGGAACGGTCTGTTGAGGAATTCGTTGCCTTTGTCGGTTTGCAAATACAAGGGGTTGCGCCCGGTCTTGAAGATGTCCTTCAACGCCGCTATGAGATTCGCCCCCGTTTTCGTCCCGATGGGTACCACCCACGCACACTTTGATGTGTATGAGATTCCTATCTAGTTTACCGCTCAACACCCGTTTAAATTTGGTCCAGCCATCACGGTGTAGGGTAACCGTATTCGACACGGTCTCAGGGTTCGACCAGCAAACTTGACGGTCTTCCACGATGGTGACTTTATCCTCATAGTCATGTAACCCCACGTCAGGGTGAGGGGAAGGATGGCTCGTAGGACTGGTGACATGGTTGACCCAATGACGAACGGTGAATGACACACACTCTGACTGTCTCTCGTATTTATGGTCAGATCTCTTGGTGACATGGTTGACCCAATGACGAACGGTGAATGACGCACACTGTGACTGGCCCTCGTATATATCGATTGCACATAAGAGCATGTGTGGAGCCTCTGAAGAGCCATTCCTTTTCTGTCGCTGTCATTGCCACAGTGTCAGGGTCAGTAGGGCAAAGACTATCGTGAGGCCAACGAGCCGTCGTTGGTGTCGGCGTGAGCGCTCATGGTCCATAGCCCGAGCATCAAGGATGGCTGTCATAGTTCAGTAGTGGTGAGAGATGGCACACCTCTCCATCGAGTCCACTCTGTCGAGGACCGCTTCTGTGAACTCCTTCAGGACCTGGCGTCGCTCCTCGTTGTCGTCGCCATCTGCAAACATGGACCGAACCATTGCTCGGTAACCCGTGAGTGAATTAACCACGCTCGCATGCTGTAACATGCGAGTCGCATAGGGCTTGGTCTCCGTCATGGCTCTGCAACTGTAGGAATGGGGGTGTGAGATCCAGAGAGACTTGTTTTATAGACCATGTCACACATGCGCGCCTACAAGTAGCTCTAAGAGGTGTAGTCCGTGGTAAGTACTATTCTGATTGGTTAGTCCAAAAAGAGAGCAGCAACAACAACAAAGATTACGGCCAGGCTGCCCATGCGCACAATATTGAATAAGACCGATACATTAGTCCAATCGAGGGCTTCAAAATAAGATCTCATACGACACCATAGGACCATTAGGAGCTCACCTAGACTCCAAAACGTCCACCCAGTATGGACCTAGCCACTGAGCCAGTATGGGCCTATATGGGCCTATATACAGACCTTCGTGAACTTTTCAAAAAATTTCACCGCTTAACTTCGAAACCCCACCCATCGTGTTATACATGGTGAGACGTGAAAAACAAGACCAAACAACCCATAATGCAATGAACATGTGTGAATTTCCCAGTATTGACCTATCCCCCAAAGCCAGTATGGGCCTATATACAGACCTTCGTGAACTTTTCAAAAAATTTCACCGCTTAACTTCGAGATCCCTCCCATCGTGTTATACATGGTGAGACGTGAAAAACAAGACCAAACAACTCGTTGTCGTCACCATCTGCAAATATGGACCGAACCATTGCTCGGTAACCCGTGAGTGAATTTATCACGCTCGCATGCTGTAACATGCGAGTCGCATAAGGCTTGGTCTCCGTCATGGCTCTGCAACTGTAGGAATGGGGGTGTGAGATCCAGAGAGACGTGTTTTATAGACCATGTCACACATGCGCACCTACACGTAGCTCTAAGAGGTGTAGTCCGTGATAAGTATTATTCTGATTGGTTAGTCCAAAAAGAGAGCAACAACAACAGCAAAGATTACAGGCCAATCCCTTTATTATAGAGTGAGGGCGGGTAAATGCTATCTATTGTCCCGAAGAGGGCCGGATATTGCACCGCGCAGGCGTGCGGCTGGATAACCCGCGCAGGCGTGCGACCGGATAACCCGCGAAGGCGTGCGGCCGGGCTGGGAGGAAACCCGGATGTAAGATGAGGTCCCGGATGTTGAAAAGCCATGGACAAATTACATGTACAGGTACATAGTGCATGTATAGGCACATAGTACATGTGCAGGGATATGCAAAGAATACATGGACATGCGCAGAGTATATGTACATGGACATGCACACAAAGTACATGTACATATACTTTCGCTACTACTCGTACTGATGACGCCACCGATGACGACAAAGATGCTGTGGTCATCCCTTCAAATCCAGGTCTACACCCCGAGAGCTACAAAATGACACCTCCCACAACACATTCGGACCAATAGTGGTCCATCTCTACTCCAAACACACCCCACGCACCCCCAAAATGACCACTTTACTTACTACACTCAACTGCCCATGCGCAGATTGACGCGGCTTGCCATAAAAGATACGCCATTCTGACTCTACCCGACAAAAGCGTAACTTTGACACCTCCCACGACCCATTTGGACCCATAGTGGTCCATATCTACTTCAAACACACCCCCACGCACCCCCAAAATGCCTGCCTTCTATACTACGGCCAGGCTGCGCATGCGCACAATATTGAAAAAGACCGATACATTAGTCCAATCGAGAGCTTCAAAATAAGACCTCATACGACACCATAGGACCATTGCTCACCTAGATTTCAAAACGTCCACCCAGTATGGACCTATCCACTGAGCCAGTAGGCCTATGGGGCTATATACAGACCTCCGTGAACTTTTCGAAAATTTCACCGCTTAACTTCGAGACACCTCCCATCGTGTTCTACATGGTGAGACGTGAAAAACAAGACCAAACAACCCATATCGCAATGAACATGTGTGAATTTCCCAGTATGGGCCTATCCCCCTAAGCCAGTATGGGCCTATATGGGCCTATATACAGACCTCCGTGAACTTTTCAAGAAATTTCACCGCTTAACTTCGAGACCCCTCCCATCGTGTTCTACATGGTGAGACGTGAAAAACAAGACCAACCAACCCATATCGCAATGAACAGGTGTGAATTTCCCAGTATTGACCTATCCCCCAAAGCCAGTATGGGCCTATATGGGCGTATATAGAGACCTTCGTGAACTTTTCAAAAAATTCACCGCTTAACTTCGAGACCCCTCCCATCGTGTTATACATGGTGAGACGTGAAAAACAAGACCAAACAACTCGTACCGTAATGAACATGTGTGAATTTCCCAGTAAGGACCTATCCCCCTGAGCCAGTATAGGCCTATATACAGACCTACCCGGTACTTTTCGAAAAGTCTCAACGCTCAGCTCCGGGACCCCTCCCATCGTGTGTTTCGTGGCGAGACTTAAAAAACAAGACCAAACAACCCATAGTAAAGTATAAAAAAAAATGACCACCCCCCATACCCCACACAGGCATTTACCCCCAGGGTCCATACATGCATGCCATGCATTTTTCCTCGTGGGACTACTTTCTGTCCGCGGAGGCAGACCGCATTACCGCCAGACCGCATTACCGCGGAGGAATACATGCCCCAAAAAGGTCAAGTGACCTTGCCTCATTTAGAACACGATGGGAAGGGTCGCGGAGCGAAACGGTGAAATTTTTGGAAAAAGTCGCCGAGGGCTGGGTAGGCCCATAGGCCTATACTGCATGGCTATGGGTGTATAGGTCCATACGGGGTGGACGTTTTGGGATCTAGGTGGGCCACTGATGACACGATGGGGTCGAGTGAGGTATCAATGTGAAGCCTATGTGAGGGGGCAACCGATGGGATGGATGTGGGGTAGGAATATCGTCATTCTGCGCATGCGCAATAGACAAAGTTTATGGAAGCGCGCGCGCGCTCGGGTTCTCCGGCCGCACGCGCGCGCGCGCGTCATCACCGGCAGTGCGCGGATGAATGTCGCGTCAAAAGGTCAAAGGTCACATCCAGGTCAAAAGGTCCAAGGTCTCCCTTTCGGCAAGGTTCGGAGACAATGTTGCGGCATCGATATACAGAGCTTGAACCCCAAAAGGGATTGTAAATTAACCTGGGAAGGATGGGCAGTTCCATTTGGACCAATCAGCGGTCGAGAAAAAGAGCCAATGAGCGATCGATAAAAGAACCAATGGACGGGTACTAGAATTTCGCTCACGTCTGCGCCTCCATCCGGGTACTGGGATGCTTTTGCCTACGTCCGCGCCTACATTCGGGTTCTTGTACACCCGGGTAATGTTTTCTGGACATGGATGGGTTACCTTTGGCTCCATTCTAGGCCACTGCTTGATATGTAGGTGTATAAAAGTGAGAATATTTAGGGCATTGCTGCATTCATTGGCCTATTTGTCCTCATTTTGTGCTTAAGCTTTGACTAGTGAAATCTCATGTTAAATGAAATCCTATACAAAAATAACATTACACTACCAAACAATCACGGACTTTCACGAAGGGCCGTCACAGGGCGTAGTAGAAAAACGCGCATTTCTAACCTTATTGACCTTATGGCGTTTGCGAGTATAACAAGTGCCACGCACGGTGTATAAAACCCTACCCAACAGGTACACTATAAAGCCACCTCTCTAACCGTTCGCTTTTCATTCTCCACCATGGCAGCGAGCGGAACAGAGCTTGCGTTATTCCAACTGACGTCCGACGTCTATCTCATCGTCAATGACGATCACCTGGAGCTGGTCCAAGACGCACCGCAGAAGGTGAAGATTTTGTTATCGCTATCAGGCTGGACTCTATTGACACGATTGTTACAGGGAAAAGACCCCGAAAGGGATTTCATGCACGTGGAAGTCGGCGTGCACATACGCACTGCTGGAGAGGATTCCCTTTTTCCCCTGTTGGAACAGAGTGGAGGTACCTATATCACACTCTGTCCACCCTTATGGATGGCACTGAAAGATGTACTCCCCGAGGTGGATGACTTACTACACCCCGAGGTGAAAGAAGGGACTGTGGCTACCCGGAGGCTTACACCTGGCTGCACCCTATTGTTGTACCCCAGGCGAGTGGACCTCATCGATAGCGGACTTAGGTGTTGGTGTACACCTGAACCCAAAGCGCACGTATCTTTGTCACCGGAAGGATGGACTACCTTGAAACGGGTGTTGTTGGGTGACCTGCACGGTGATAGCATTCACCTGTGTGACGACGTCTACATTTTCTGCGGTCCCTTTTTCGCTCGACTCCTCTGTCTGAACGACGGTGGTTTTACCCTGGACCCCGATCTATGGACGGCTTTGGAACGAGTAATCCCCATTGTCGATAAGGTACTATCTCTATAGGAGCCACATAACCAATCAGAATAGTACGTATCACGGACTACACCCGTAGAGCTACATCTAGACGCGCATGTGTGCCGGTGCTAGGGGCCGTGTGGTCATATCATCCAAGTTGCCACATGAACAGGTACAATAAAAGCGTACCTGAGATACAACACATATCACGAATCGTTAGATTCTTGGTATGTGATTTGGAATAGGTTAACCACAGGACTATTCTGTGAAGTCATGTGACGTAGTCAGTATGTCGGCACCTCTTCCCACTTCCCTAATATGTGTTGTAATGGTCTATAAAACACGTCCCTCTGGATCCCACACCTTCATTTCTACGATTGCAGAGCCATGACGGAGATCCAGCCCTATGCGACTCGCATTCTACAGCATGCCACCGTGGTTAATTCATTCACGGGTTACCGAGCAGTAGTCCGGTCCATGTTTGCAGATAGCGACGACAACGAGGGGCAACGCCAGATCCTGAACGAGTTCACAGAAGCGGTCCTCGACAGAGTGCACTCGATGGAGAGGTGTGCCATCACTCACCACTACTGGACTATGATAGCCATCCTTGATGCTCGGGCTATGGACCACGAGCGCTCACGCCGGAACCAGCGACGGCTGGTTGGTCTCACAATAGTCTGTGCCCTATTGACCCTGGCGCTGTGGCATTGACAGTGGGACCTCACCATAAATACGAGGGTCAGACAGAGTGTGTGTCATTCACCGTTCGTCATTGGATCAAGCATGTCAACAGTCCTACGAGCCATCCTTCCCCTTACACCCCGGGTGGGGTTACACGTCTATGAAGATAAAGTCACCCTCGTGGAAGACCGTGGTGATGTTTGCTGGTCGCGCGCTGAGACCGTATCGAATACGGTTACGCTACACCGTGACGGCTGGACCAAATTTAAACGGGTGTTGAGCGGCGAGCTCGACGGACACCTCATCCACATAGACAATGCCATCTACGCACACCGTGGACCCTTCTTCCCACGCCTGGGCCGCTACCAAGACCCTACGCGAGGCTTCACCCCAGACCCCGATCTGTGGACAGCCTTCGAGAAAGTGGTGCCCATCGTGGACCAGCTGTTTACACCGGACGAGCGGTCATCAGACGAGTTGGAGTGGGCTCGTGCCCTGAGAGAAGCGCGGCAGAACCCAATGAACAAATGTCTAGCCATGAACCAGACGACGATGCCATTGATTACCCGGCTAGACTCAGTCAGCCCAGTGACATGACCACCCGATCCTTTGATCTCACTGGGTTCTCCCTATAAATACGAGAGACAGTCAAATCTGGTACCATTCGCGTACTGACCATGACGGAGCATATAATACTGGCGTATTTCAGCTTGACCCCCGAGATTTTCCTGCACGTGTATGCGGATAAGGTCGATATCATGGAGGAGGTGGGAGACATCTGTGATGCGGACCCTACACAAACGTGCCCGGCCCACATTCGTCTGTCCCGGGAGGGCTGGACCAAATTCAAACGGGTGTTGTCTGGTGAACTGGACGGCGACCTCATCCACTTGTGTCACGATGTGTACATCCGACGCGGCCCTTTCTTTGCTCAATTGGCTCGGCTAGATGGGGGTACAGTGCATTTTACCCTTCACCTTGATCTATGGTCTGCATTGGAAGATGCCGTGGTAGATGTGGATCAAGTGCTTATCAAGCGGTCATCAGACGAGTTGGACTGGTCATTTACCATGGACTCTGTGGAAGCCAACGAAGAAAATCAGAAAGAAACGCCCAAGATATACCCGTTATAAATAAACGATAGAGCCAGGGTCCTTCATCATTTGTCACCATGAAGCGCTGGGAGAAGGTGTTGGATAACTTATACTACAGTCCCGACAGTCCGGCGGCCTATAGTGCCTTGTCGGCTCTCTATCGAGCGGCCAAACCCCAGGGGATACAACGTGCCCAAGTCCGAGATTGGTTAAGAAAACAAGACACCTATACCTTACATCGATCTGTCCGTCGCCATTTTCTACAGAACCGGGTCATCGTGGAAGGAATAGATGCCCAGTGGCAAGCGGATTTGGTCGATATGAGCGCCTTTGCCAAACACAACGATGGGAATCGGTATATCTTGACGTGCATCGATATCCTGTCGAAGTATGCGTGGGTGGTATCCATCCGGACGAAAACGGGGGCGAATCTCATAGCGGCGTTCAAAGACATCTTCAAGACCGGGCGCAAACCTTTGTATTGCAAACCGACGAAGGCACGGAATTCCTCAACAGACCGTTCCAACAGTTTCTGAAAGCCCAGAAGGTGTTTTTCTTCCATACGTACAACGAGACCAAGGCTTCCGTGGTGGAAAGGGTCAACAGGACATTCAAAGGCCGCATGTATAAATATTTCACCTATAAGAATACAAGGCGGTACATCGATGTTCTCCCGAAACTTGTGAGTGGTTACAATCGAGCCTATCATCGGAGTATAGAGAGAGCCCCCATTACCGTGACCCAACGCAATGAAGCCCAAGTCCGGCGTGTACCCCAGGCAATCGCAGCGAACGACGAAGGCGGTGTACAAGTTCGGGGACCCTGTACGGATCAGTAAAGTCAACGGTCAATTTGAGAAAAGTTACTTGCCCAACTGGAGCGATGAGCACTTCCTGATTAAACGGCGCCTACTCCGACAGCAGCGAGTCTATGAACTGGAATTACGAGACGGAATTACAGCCTGTCGTAAAAACACAGCAAGACTACTACACGGTGGAGCAGATTTTGAAAACGGAACGTCGGCGTGGCAAACTGTTTCATTTCGTGAAATGGCAAGGTTGGCCCAGTTCCTTCAATTCCTGGGTGGCGGCCAACCAGGTGAAACGACTATAAAGCCAGACACCACTACCGTCATCCTTCATTCCACGTTCGACCACGGTGCTATGGAGAAGCAGCAGCTCCCAAAACCCGCAAGGCGCAAGTGGGCTTTGTGGTGATATTGCTAACCCTGCTGAGTGTGTTGTACGGAGGTGTGTTTTACGACGTAGCCTATGTCAGCACGCTACTTAACCAACTGAGAACACCAGCCACCAGTGAAACCAGTCTACAGATAGCACCACTCAACCCCGTATCGAGCCCAGTCACCACCACACCACGTGTACAAGCCACATCGAGCTGCACACCAAGCTCCACACCTACACCAAGTACACCCACTACGTCTGAAAACCCACCGGATTTCATCCCTCACAGTGAACAGACAACCACGACCGACGTTGTACCCACCACCGCCACTCCAGTGCACTCGTACCAAATTTACAAGAGCGGGCTACCACGACAACGGATACACCTCGAACCATGGACCCTCGGTGGCAGCATCCCTTCACTTGCGTCATCGCAGGACCGACGGGTTCCGCCAAACGCACTTCGTCAGGAATCTCCTTCAACACGCCGACAGCATGATCACCCCACCCATTGCCCGAGTCGTGTGGTGTTACGGAGAATGGCAGGAAGCGTATGCAGCAATGCCCCACATCACGTTCCTGGAAGGCCTACCCAACCTGGCCGATTTGGAACCCGACACCTTGGTGGTTCTGGATGATCTCATGGCGGAGACGGATGCGCGGGTCACCCAACTCTTTGCCAAAGGCAGCCACCATCGACGGCTCAGCATCATCTACATTGTGCAGAATCTGTTCAGTAAAAACAAAGAACATCGGAACATCAGCTTAAATGCCCACTACCTGGTGGTCTTCAAAAACCCGAGAGATACCACTCAACTGCTGCACCTGGCGAGACAGATGTATCCCGGCCGCACCCCGTTTGCGTTGGAATGCTCTTCGACCTCAAGCAAGCCACCCCCGACCACCTTCGACTACGGACCGGTATCTTTCCCGAAGAGACCCACCACGTGTACATGCAAAAATAATGTAAACACACCCACAGTGGCGCCCCCAGCTGGGGTGTGTGTGTTTGATGATGGGGATAATAAAAAGAATGAATACCACAGCATGGTTGACTTTGTTTCTGTTCTCTGAAGTAGATCA
>JAVTVY010013012.1:0-58732 GCA_036873755.1 Hanleya hanleyi
CCATAAAAGTCATCTGGAAAATATGACTTGGAAACCTTCAATAATTGATTTACAGTAATCTCTCTGATAATAATGAGAGGTAGTGAAATTTCCCATCATGAAATAATATATTTGGATGATCAAATTTATAAGAACAGGAAGTTGACAAAACTGTTCAAAATCATGCAAATAATCTATTATTTCTTCACTATTTCAATGATTTTAGTGGGTGATCAAATTTATTAGAACAGCAGATTGAATTGTATCTTCAAACTGGAGGGGGAGGGGGGGATTGAATTTTTAAAAGGGAATTGAGCTATTACCTTAAGAAATTTAGAACTTAATGTCAACAGATATTATGATTTATAAATGAGGACTATCATTCTGCAAGTTTTGTGAGTTGCTGAAAATGAGATCCAAATTTGTATTGCCACATAGTATCAAATGAAACAGACTTCCATATCTAACACTTACTGGGGGTATCATACTTACAGATCACCACTTAATTATGAGAGTGAACCATTACCACTACTGATGATGAAACATTTCCACTCTCTGACCTAGATTACCACTTACTGAGGATGAAACATTTTCACTCTCTGACCTAGATTACCACTTACTGATGATGAAACATTTCCACTCTCTGACCTAGATTACCACTTACTGAGGATGAAACATTTCCACTGTCTGAGCTATATTACCACTTACTGAGGATGAAACATTTCCACTCTCTGACCTAGATTACCACTTACTGAGGCGGAAACATTTCCACTCTCTGAGTTAGATTTCCACTTACTGAGGCTGAAACATTTCCACTCTCTGAGCTAGATTACCCCTTACTGAGGATGGAACATTTCCACTCTCTGAGCTAGATTACCACTTACTGAGGATGAAACATTTCCACTCTCGGACCTAGATTACCACTTACTGAGGATGAAACATTTCCACTCTCTGAGCTAGATTACCACTTACTGAGGATGAAACATTTCCACTCTCTGTGCTAGATTACCACTTACTGAGGCTGAAACATTTCCACTCTCTGAGCTACATTACAACTTACTGAGGATGAAATATTTCCACTCTCTGATCTAGATTACCACTTACTGAGGATGAAACATTTCCACTCTCTGAGCTAGATTACCACTTACTGAGGATGAAATATTTCCACTCTCTGAGCTAGATTACCACTTACTGAGGATGAAACATTTCCACTCTCTGACCTAGATTACCACTTACTGAGGATAAAACATTCCACTCTCTGAGCTAGATTACCACTTACTGAGGATGAAACATTTCCACTCTCTGAGCTAGATTACCACTTACTGGAAATGAAACATTTCCACTCTCTGAGCTAGATTACCACTTACTGAGGATGAAATATTTCCACTCTCTGAACTAGATTACCACTTACTGAGGCTGAAGATTACCACTTACTGAGGATGAAACATTTCCACTCTCTGACCTAGATTACCACTTACTGAGGATTGTCCACTCTTTGAGCGAGATTACCACTTACTGAGGATGAAATATTCCCACTCTCTGAGCTAGATTACCACTTACTGAGGATGAAATATTTCCACTCTCTGACCTAGATTACCACTTACTGAGGCTGAAACATTTCCACTCTCTGACCTAGATTACCACTTACTGAGGATGAAACATTTCCACTCTCTGAGCTAGATTACCACTTACTGAGGATGAAACATTCCACTCTCTGATACTTACTGAGGGTGAAACATTTCCACTCTCTGAGCTAGATTACCACTTACTGAGAATGAAACATTCCCATTCTCTGAGCCAGATTACCACTTACTGAGGATGAAACATTTCCACTCTCTGGGCTATATTACCACTTACTGAGGATGAAACATTTTCACTCTCTGAGCTTGATTAACCTTTCCACTCTCTGAGCTAGATTACCACCTACTGAGGATGAAAAATTTCCACTCTCTGAGCTAGATTACCACTTACTGAGGCTGAAACATTTCCACTCTCTGAGCTAGATTACCACTGACTGGTGATCAAATGCATACACTGAGATACAGTTACCACTTATGGAGGAGGTTGAAACATTTTCACTTAGATTGCTAGCTAGAGCTAGATTACCACTTACTGAGGATGAAACATTTCCACTCTCTGATTACCACTTACTGAGGATGAAATATTTCCACTCTCTGGGCTACATTACCACTTACTGAGGCTGAAAGATTTCCACTCTCTGAGCTAGATTACCACTTACTGAGGATGAAACCTTTCCACTCTCTGAGCTAGATTACCACTTACTGAGGATGAAAAATTTCCACTCTCTGAGCTACATTACCACTTACTGAGGCTGAAACATTTCCACTCTCTGAGCTAGATTACCACTGACTGGTGATCAAATGCATACACTGAGATACAGTTACCACTTATGGAGGAGGTTGAAACATTTTCACTTAGATTGCTAGTTACTACTGGTGAACATTTCAATTATCTGATTTTATAACTTAATGAAGGGGAACAATTTCCATTTCAATGATTACCACTTAAAGAGGTTGAAAATTTTCCACTGAGACATGCTATCACTTACTGAGGATGAAACATTTCCACTTTCCCAGATTACCACTTACTGAGGATGAAACATTTCCACTCTCTGGCCTAGATTGCCACTGACTGGTGATCAAATGCATACACTGGAGATTCAGTAACCACTTATGGAACATAAAACGTATTCACCAAGAATGCCAGTTACTAAGGGGCAAACATTTTCCCTTTCAACAATTACCAATTAAAAATGTTGAAACATTTCCACTTTAATAGACAGGGTATCACTAAGTATTAAACATTCCCGCTTGAGATTGATGACACATTTCTACTTTATGTCCAAGGGTTATAGATTACAATTGAGTGAGTGAGTGAATAAGATTCAACGTCGCTTTCAACATTATTATTTCAGTCATCTCGCGACGAGATTACAATTGAAAATGGAACATTTCCAGTTGATGGATTCCCACTTAATGGGAGTGAAACATTTCGCTTTCAACAGATTACATCTCATTGAGGGCGAAACACTTCTCTTACTGTTCGCTCTCATAGATAACTGCTTGAAACATTCCTTGGATACTTCCTTTCCACTTAGATACCACTTAGTAAACATTTCAACTCTCAGATTCTCCTTGAATGGGACTGAAACCTATACCACTGAATTATGGTAAAACCTTACTTGAAAAAATCACGTCTTACTTGGGATGAATCAGTCCCTCTCTCACAGATTATCACATAATGATGGTTAAGCCTGTCCACTCAGGAAAACTGCCACTTGATTTACATGAAATATGGTCACTATGAAATATTAAAATCAAACTTAACCCCCATCAGTGCACTGATATATGGACATTAGGGAAATATGTAACATATAAACATCTTTACTGCAAACTCCAATCTGATTATTTACGCCATTCACAGTACCATGCATGTAATTCACATCATTACTGCCAATGCAACTGACAAAATGGGTGCAATTTGCTTGGAGACTGTATATTGATCAAAATGGATATGGGAATCTAATAACCCATTTAATATGTTTAAGGCTACCATTTAAGCAAGAGTTAGTAGAAGTTTAGCATGTGCCGAGGCAGTTAATCGGATGATTCTTCTTTGACATGTTGCATATCAAATGGTAATTTCTGACTGCTGTAAAAGCATAATGTGAAACAATCAACCAATGTCAATCTTAATATCTCCTGGTAAAATCTACCGGCAAATTATGTCTTTGTCCAGTACTAATTAGATCCTTTGCCGAATGATTAATAATCCTTCATGTCAAAACCATATTAACAGAAAAACGCATACATCATACTTTTTATGCCACAAAAAAAAGTATCAACTACTCATTTGTAACCAGCCAGAGATCTGATAGGCCCAATTTTTGTTAGCTCAAATAAATCATGATTTACTTTCCTTGTTTGTCAGAGGGAACTATACTTCAGTACCTCAAAGAAGAGTTAGACGTCAGAATCTGATAAAAATATAGGGGGGGCACTTTGGTTTATTTGCTATTAATATAAAACCAATTTATTCGAGCCACTCTATTGTGTCATTTTAACCATCTGAAATATTATAGCCCCATCACTTAACTCCCATATGGTATAATAAATTACAAATAATGACCATATTTATTTCACAACCTTAGATGTATCATCTGGATTCAATTTCATTTTATCTTGCTAACATCTTGGCTTCTCTGAGAAGCCATATAACCAAAATGGCCAATTTAATTCACTACCGGGTATATATCAAATAATCTATATGTATCTCTAATCAGTATATGGGCATATATGAGATAATTAAACCCTTGTCTCGTGTTCACATCAACTAAGAGGGAAGCACAAACTTTGCAGTTATGCCAAAATGTTGGCCTCCATCATTGAGATTCACTGTTGAAATTTAACCCAGGAGTAAATGGGCCCAATTATGTTTTTTGCTGATATCTTTTCTAAATTAAGACCAGCAATTCCGGAAACACAGTATGTGTTGGAAAACTATATTTTGTGACACATAGACAGCAGACTTCAAATAAGTGTGCCTTGATTTTTACAGCCAAATTTGTCCATCTGACCTATGCATGATAAGAGTCAGTGGCTCAGTCATGCAGAACATCACTGCACTGGGGTGCTAGTTGGTCAAACTGAGCTATGTCATATGCCTTCACATAAAATGAAATAAAATAACCTATTTTTACGTTTGATTCATAGGTTGATAAATAGAGAGCAACATCACCCAATATGAGATTTATCAGGATTGGTTCATGATGGCTAAAAAAATTGCTGCATTGAATAGTGGGCGTGCCCAAATTAGGGAAATCTAAAGCCCTAAATTGTCCAAAACTCTACACAATTTAAGGCTGTTTTAACACAAAATTAGCAAAAGAAAGTGTTCTTCAGTGATACTTTTTCATTGAATTGACTTGAAATGTGGATTAAAATTAGGTGCGTGAATTATTGTAGAGGAGTTACCATTACACAGATTCCTCTCAATGAATGCAGACCTCTCTCATAAATCTTTCTCTGTGTCTATGTAATTAAGATGCCAGCAGTCAGTTGGTCAGCTGACAGGAAGGTGTTACATTGGCCCTTCCACCAGATGACCGGAGCCTGGAGTCCATCAAACTCTCCAGCTTAGCATGCTTAGCCTGCACTAACATTTACAAAGAGGCTGACTACCTCTTGACAGGTTGATTGACCACAGGAGCTGACCAGCATGATTTAATATACCCATCCTTCATCCTGCTAGCTATAGTTGACCTATGCAGCTTACTAGTAGAGGGTCTGAATGCTGATGTTTTTGGTGGCAGTGGTGGGATTGTTTTGGGAACGGATCTACATATGTGGGATCAGATGTGGTGAAAGAAGTGGGATTATTGTCTGGAGATTATAGGTGGAATGTTCTTGATGACAGAATTGGGATTGTTTTGTCTGTGGTGACAGAAGTGGGATTATTGTCTGGACATTAGGCGGAATGTTCTTGATGACAGAATTGGGATTGTTTTGTCTGTGGTGAAAGAAGTGGGATTATTGTCTGTTAGATTAGGTGGAACGTTCTTGATGACAGAATTTGGATTGTTTTGTCTGTGGTGAAAGAAGTGGGATTATTGTCTGGTGGACAGGTGGCATTGTTATCAGGTGTATAGTGAAGAAATTGTTCTTGATGACAGAATTAGGATTGTTTTGTGTGTGGTGACAGAAGTGCATGGAATATTTTCTTGTAGATGAGGTAGCATTATTGCTAGGGGTAGTGATGAACTTGTTCTTCATCACAGAATTGGGATTAGTTTTGTATAGAAGGGGATGAATTGTCTTATGGTGGCAGTGATGGAATTGTGACATTCATTTTGAAACATGGTAGAGATGAAATTGGTTTGATGTCAGAGGTAAGATTAAGCTTCAATTACAACAGCACTGCCACAAATGTCACTGCTGGTGGTGACAGGAGTGGTGGGGTTGGCATCAGTGGGAATTTTTGGTTCATCTCAGAAGTGGGAGGTTTTCACTGACATTAATTTTAGTGCATGTAGAATGATAGAATCATTTCTGTGGCAGAAAGTAGTATTATTTATGATGACTGACAAGGAACTGTCCTTGATAGCATGAGTTATAGATTCTGTTTGATGGCAAAGCTGAGATTGTTCATGTGGCATTGACACATTAGAGTGTACATTGGTGGCAGTGGTGGGGCAGTTGTGGCATTGAGTGAGAATATTGGTGGCAGCTAGTAGTGGGATTCATGTAAGACGCAAATTGGGGTTCTCCAACTGATGCCAATGAGAGCAAATCTTGTACCCAAGGAACACCAGTGCTCTCTTATGCACTGAATCATAATTACTTCCACTGATGTATATAGTCAAATCCTAATATATCAAAGAGACATATGGCTCTGGAGTTCCATGGGTTACAATATTTGCTCAGTTTTGCCATCAGCTGGACAACCCCATTGTGTCACCCGATTTCATTTTTATTTCAGTATATACGATTTGTCATATTTGAGATTGGTCAGGACTTCAATTTTTACAGGTCTGCATGCCTAGATGTAACAAAAGTATTTCCTAATTTACGATGAAAAGCAGAACTCAGTCAAGTGAAGTACATCGAAGTGTGACCTTGCATATAATGCATATGTAAATTGGTGTTTGTCTGGAAGTCTTTTGATTGAGGATTGATTCAATTTGGTGACTTAGTGACTCCACAGGGGGTGACCCGCTGACCCCAGATCATTAATTCTGAGACCTATGGTCCTGATTACAGGGGGTGAGTAAACCATCAAGTCATTTAAGAACAATGGTATCTTATCTCTCATATATAGAAGTGGTAGGACAGGTACATGATAAGTGCAAAACGAGAATCGGCCAGGTAATTTATGCCTTTCATTTTTACAGTTTGGCATGATTTATCTGTTTTATCTAATTGTATGTAATTTTAATTAAAAGCAAAACATTTCTGTCACCTCGTGGAGTTACATGAACGTTTTGTGCAATAGAGTGAGAGTTCACCTGGTACTGAAATGCATAATTACTGAACAACTATGTCTGAAAATATACATGTATAGCGAAAAAACAATGATCATTAATTATCTACAATTCTTTAATCTGAAGGGCCGTCCTTTTATCAAGTTTGTATTTCTTGTGTAATTGTCAAATTAAGTGGGTGGGTTTGAATTAATGTTGTTTGCCTAATTCTTAATTAAGACTTTGTATCACGTACGGTATTGTTTATTTGCTAATCTGGCCTTCAGGCCATATGAAGATGTCAACAAAATTATATATGCTCTGTCTGATCTGCAAATTAAAATAGTTTGTGCGATGAGAATAATATATGCTTCAGTTCTTTTGAAAATGTCAACAGAAATATAAAAAAATCTATGCTTTTTGGAAGATATTTTTATGAAATTTTCATCATTGATTAATGGATTTATATCAGTGTGGTCGGTGCAGTACGTATGAAGCTCACTGGAAGGAGTCAATCCTTTGGACTCGAAACCGAGCTGGGCCAAGTCCAACAATATCTCCCTCCCCCACCCCTTCACCCCACCGCCCAACACACCTGGATCTAACACTTCAAGACATTATCACATCACCTAGGTAATAATTTATAGAACTTGGGAAGCATGAAGGAATTTATTTGAATAGCCTGGGTAATATATTCTCTGACAATCTGAAGATAATGCCACAAGCATATAGAAAGCTGGGGTTGGCTGCTAACATTGAGGGACTGGCATCGATTCAACGTTATGTATCCCTTTCTATTGTATCTTGCATTAATTAAATACAAATCTGCAACATTTCGGTAAGTGATATATTTCAGCATGAGAAATTTCGGCACAATGTAGAGGGTACAACATAATCATCATGCAACATTTTGGCAACTTTTTTCCCCCCACATCTGCAGTTAATAGCTCAGAAAGACCTATTATAATTGTGCAAAAAACAAAATTACAGAAACAAAAAGAAGATTTTACAGAGATATATTGTGAGATATTTTAGCAAATTCTTCATCAATCAGACTAAAAGAAATGTACATGTTTAATATCATGCTGAGCAAGGTTAAACTTTAAATTTATTTGTAAAATCTGTAACGAATATAATTATACTTATCTGGGCTGTAAAACATGTTCATTACATAGAAATAGGTCTAAATTACCAGTATATAATATGTAACATGCATATGTTTTCTAATGCTTTGATTCACTTGGTCTATTCAGTGCCTGAATTTGAGATCTGGACAATCATTAGAAAATTTGGTCTATATACTCCATCTACATGTATAGAACAAAAAAGTGAAAATCTTTATTTTTATCATATTTTGGCCTGTGAAATAATTTAGTTCCCAAAATGTCGCATGCCAAAATGTCATAAAATACGTACCACCACTTTGTGCCGAATGTCGCGTTTCAATATTTCCCAATTGATGCAATATCATACCCACCAATTTGTGCCGAAATGTTGCATACCAAAATTTTGCATGCCGAAATGTACATCCTGACACCATGAAATACTCCTTTACAATCCTGCAATGCTATATACACTTACATGTATCCAATGGAGGTTTATAGAATCAACAATACCAGTACATCATAAATATCTTTCAGTTTTAAAGCATTTGATTGGCCAATTCAGATATTCAAAGTTTAATCCAGGATTCTCATTGGTCGATAGACAGTAAAGTAGATTGGAAGGAAATCAAGCCAACCATATAGGGTTTCTGTGAAAATTAAATTATTCAGTGCCAAAACAATTATTGATATCATGAAAAGAAATTCTCGTCCAACATACCTGCTCCAAATGCGAAGAAGAAACTGCGATTAGGATGAGACTGGAGTAAAGTATCTACACGAGCCGCCATTCTCTCATTCCGCTTGTAAATCAGTTCGGTGCGGAAATATTCGTCTATCGTTTTGGCAGTTCGTAAGTCCGTAGGTGGTAAGGAAGCATTGATAAGATTTGGCACCTGTGCTGTATCATGATTAAATATTATTGCGTTGAGATCCCCACAGTTGTAGTGGTGGATCAGATCGTCTGTAGTGTAAGGCAGTGCCCCCTTGCTGTGTCGGTAAGCCTCATGCTGCCATAAAGTTTGATTTAATGCGAACAAAACCTGTGGGAAGAAACAAGAAATGGAATTTAGAGATTTGGGCAATCATTCTGCAAACAAAATGAAGGACACTGACTGTCTCGATATAATTGACGGCTTAATTGCACAATAGAACCAGAAGATAATTCAGAAGTGCTAATTAAATTCTATATTTGGTACATGCAAAAATGCCATTCCCATCCAGTCTGACCAATCCTTCCCAATCAACAACTTAAGAGTGAAAGGGATGATGGGAGAGCTAAGGTTAGCTCATCTAACATTGTGATAAAAGGAGAGGAGTGGGTGGAAGATGGATGTGCGAGACATTTAAGATGTGGAGGGGGTGGGTATCTGAGTATATGTAGCTGGGAACTCTTTTCAAATACAAGTATATAATATCCAGCATTCAATATTTAGCCGTCGTCCATTAAATAATTTCTGCATCAATAATTCCAAAAATGTATGAAATAAAAATAATAAAAACACAAGATGGTTTCCTACAATAGAGATGCAGTTAACATTTTTCATTGATGCCAGCAAGACATGATATTTTCTTTACATATACTGGGGGAATATATCAGTCAAGTTTTATGTGAACAATTTTGAAAAGTAAAAACAACTTCAATTACATAGTAATACTGTGGGAGGTTGGGGTGGCAGTGTCAAATTAGTCTAAATTTTCAGCCACAATCAGGGGGAGATAACTCCTGTGAAAGATAATACAGTCTCTCCAGTTCTTAAAAAAAAAATTAAAAAAAATACAGAATTGGCCATGATATAACATTTCTTTGCCTGTCTCATTTACACCAGACATATGATGAAATATAATGAATTGAGACAGAAAAAAATGTACTGGGTAAATAGGGTCTGTTTCAATGTAAATAGCTGTCAGAGTCAGCATCAGATAAAATTATTATGATATAATCAGCAAATTAAACATATTGATTACATGAACCAGATAAGTATAATTACTCAAATCGTTAACATCTGAGAAGAGGCTGTAAAAACACTTTTCATCTGCTCAAACGGAAGTGACAACAGCAGCTAGTGTTGTGGCCTTTGAGGTGATTATCAAAAACATTATTTATGACAGCTATTAACTAGGACATTTTCACTCTATGGTACTGGTACATAAGCACTTTTTTTAGCATGTTTCCAAAGCATAGTCTGCACTTTATCATGTTTATGACTAAAAATACCATAACTACAATATGGTAAGCCAAAAATGTTCAGCATGTATATATATACTTGAATAAATTCAGGTACCAGGAAGATCCATTATCCCATAAATAGTCCTGGCTCGTCTGACAAATTCTGCTCATACCGAAGACAAAGGGTGCTGGGGGTTGCCAAAATGGACACAATATATGATTTTTGATTCCTCTTGATGTCACCTCATGACCTCTCCGAATATTCTCATTGAGCAAATTACACGCTTAAAACTAAAGTGTTGAAACTTACTCGTAAAGTGTTGAAATAACCCTTGAAGTGTGTCTACAGGGACTGCTCTTTAAGTGTTGTCCCTGTGGACACAAAGGGTTATTTTAACACTTTACGAGTAAGTTTCAACACTTTAGTTTTAAGCGTGTAGAGCCAGCTATTGTATTCTGTTCTTTCATTGGCTGTTATTTCTATATCTATCAGTTAAAAACTTGCACAGAAATCCTTGTCTTGCAGGCCAGACTGCAGTAGGGGCCTACAATCTGTATTACAGGACTGCTTAAGAAGCATATAGCAACACAATGGAAGACACACAATAAACACATGTCATACTTCTCTCTGTAATACACTTCTACCAAACTGTAATACAACAAACCTTGTATTTGTCAACCCTTCCAACCATTGCCTGACCACGGTTGACCATGGTCATCCAAGGTCGACCATGGCTGACAGTTGGAGGCCATGGTTGGTCATGGTTCAGCAGGCCAAAGTATGCTCAACCATGGTCAACCCTAACTAAACTGGTCAACCTACTGGAACTCTCTTCAAAAGGGGACAGTAAAAGTTTGAAACACTGGTTGTAGATGAAAAAGACAGGAAGATTCTCCTCTCTGTGAAGCTGTAATTTTCAACATTCTTTAGAGAACCATCTCCTCATAATGATAAATAATCATGGTACAGTGAAACTGTGAATATGGACACCTGGGTCGACTAGCCGACCAACCAAATACTGACAGTTTCTTGGATCCCAACACATATTTAAGGTAGTCTGAACCTTGATATAATCTGTTCCCAAGCATGGTCGGTATACACAGGTTTCACCATAGATGTTGAGCTGGAACTTTATGGTTTTGTTTGAATCTGAGAAATGGAGATGTATTGGAGCTTGAAGTTCATATTGAAATGCATCTGCAACTTGTCCCTCCTTGAACTGCAGTGTTGTTAGAAAGATATTTTGACCATATAACATGTTATTTTTGTGTAAAGTATATTTATGTCTTCTGGAATATCTTCTATGTTGCAAAATTAGACAATGCAAGACTTATGGATGAAGTCCATGGATTAAGGATTGTTGATGACATGTAACTGACTGCAGGAGCTAATGGGATCAGCGTCAAAGGTAAACAGTAGTTTTCTTATCTTGAAGAAGTTTTTGGCAAATGGTCAACTATGCATGAATTGTGGACATGGCCAACCATGCATGGTAGTTCATGGTCTATAGACCATGGTCAACCATGATAGTTCATGGTCTTTAGACCATGGTCAACCATGATAGTTCATGGTCTTTAGACAATGGTCAACCATGATAGTTCATGGTCTTTAGACCATGGTCAACCATGATAGTTCATGGTCTATAGACCATGGTCAACCATGATAGTTCATGGTCTTTATACCATGGTCAGCCATGATAGTCCATGGTCTATAGACCATGGTCAACCATGATAGTTCATGGTCTATAGACCATCGTCAACCATGATAGTTCATGGTCTTTAGATCATGGTCAACCATGATAGTTCATGGTCTATAGACCATGGTCAACCATGATAGTTCATGGTCTTTAGACCATGGTCAACCATGATAGTTCATGGTCTTTAGACCATGGTCAACCATGATAGTTCATGGTCTACCAATTCTGCAGCATGGTTCCAGCATGGTAACTAAAGCCTGATAAGGGGCATGCTGCAACCATGCTGGGAGATATCACAGCATGGTTGCAGTATGGTAGGTATGGCCATTGCACAGGGGCATGCTGCATTCATGCTGGAATTCTGCAGCATGGTTCCAGCATGTTAGCTAAAGCCTGGCGGGGGGCATGCTGCATCCATGCTGGGATTTCACAGCATGGTTCCAGTATGGTAGCTTCATCCTGTTCTGTGGCATGCATACTGCAACCATGCTGGAATTGTCTTACAGCATGATTCCAGCATGGTAGCTAGAGCCTATATACAGGGGCATGCTGCAACCATGCTGGGACTTTGTAGCATGGTTGCAGCATGTTAGGTATGACCATTGTACAGGGGCATGCTGCATCCATGCTGGAATTCTGCAGCATGGTTCCAGCATGGTAGCTAAAGCCTGGCAGGGGGCATGCTGCATCCATGCTGGGATTTCACAGCATGGTTCCAGTATGGTAGCTATAACCTATACAGAGGCATGCATGCTGCAGCCATGCTGGGATTTTGCAGCATGGTGCCAGCATGGTAACTATAACCTACACACATGGGATACATGTACAATGTTATAGCTCCACTGCATGGACACAGGTGGTGGAAGCCATTGAATTTGTCTGCACAAATAGTAAAGCTAACTTTAGTTTTCTGGCATATTTTGTAAATATGTTGGGTTGTAATATATTTTTTCCTATCCATGTACTTGATCTCATGTTTCACATATCCAGACATCAATAAATACTTCAAGATGGACCATTGAAACAAAGGGATATATATTCCAGACAAATATGAAGTTTATGTACATGCAGGGAACTGTAACTGTACTCACCTTCAAGTTTCCAAGTACATGTACATGTACTTCCATGGTTATACATAAGAATTTAAAGATAATACAATGCAAATAGCTCTTGTCTGTGTACTTTGGCACATCCTAGAATCTTACAAGCCATGTTTTTCCTGCAACCATGTTCAAAGTACTGGTTAGTAGTTATGCTGATTTGAATTCTGGCTCTAAACTTGTGAGCTGACCTGATTTCTGATTGGTACAGAATAACCAGGGCAATAGTTCATTCATATCATGTGACAGCTACATGGACATGTAGGTCAGCCATACAGCAGCATGGTTGCAGCACATGCTGGCAATGCAGTATGACCGCTTCATGGTCAGATTATGTCTGAGTGAATCCAGTATAATACCAGCATGCATTTGCAGCATGGTTGCAGTACATGCTGGGAGGCAGTATAGTGAAATCCTGTCAGAGTTGATCCAGCATGGTCACAGCATGGATACCCAGCATGGTTCCAGCATATGCTGGCAACGCAGTATGGCTATTATTTTATCTAAGTGGTTCCAGCATGATTGCAGCATGGATAGATTATGTCTGAGTTAATCCAGTATAACACCAGCATGCATTTGCAGCATGGCTGCAGTACATGCTGGGAGGCAGTATGGTGAAATACTGTCGGAGTAAATCCAGTATGGTCACAGCATGGATACCCAGCATGGTTCCAGCATATACTGCAATGCAGTATGACTAGTATTTTATCAAAGTGATTCCAGCATGACTGCAGCATGGAAACCCAGCATGATTCCAGCATATGCTGCAAATCCAGCATGATTCCAGCATGAATGCAGCCCATGCTGCAATTCCGTAAGGGTGGTCTTTATATGGTGAACCATGATAGTTCATGGTCTTTACACCATCAACCATGGTAGGTCATGGTCTTTAGACCATGCACGGCCAACCAGGTTTTTTTTTCGAACCAGGGTCATTGACTGTGGTTCCATTTAACAAAACATGGTCAACCATGGTTAAAGACCATATGAACAACCATATGTGTTTTCCATTATAGTTCATGGTCTGACCCTTGCCATATTTCATCGGGCTCTCACATTTATCATGAATACTGGTCAGTTTGAAAATGTGTGTATGGACCAGATTTCCTTATTCCTATAGACAAACAGGCCGGTGCAGCCAAAAATTGAACCAACTGAATATGCTGAAATGCGTCATATAGAACAAAAACATTTAATTGCTTATATTCAAGGAACTGAATAGTTGGCTTCATCTATATAGCATGGAATCA
This sequence comes from Hanleya hanleyi, assembly GCA_036873755.1. Taxonomy (NCBI): domain Eukaryota; kingdom Metazoa; phylum Mollusca; class Polyplacophora; order Lepidopleurida; family Hanleyidae; genus Hanleya; species Hanleya hanleyi. The sequence continues at coordinate 14,279 of JAVTVY010013012.1, forward strand.
GTATTTCCAAGAGTGTAGAATGATATATGAATCAACTTTATACAACATGAGCAGTGTGACTAACGTCACAGGACCTACGAAGTAGAGTAGGCATTAGGACTCGAACGCGAACTGAACTCTTGGAAATTCCCACCCCCAGTTGAAATCCTGCCTATATTAAGATGGGCACCGCCCAAGTCAGAATCGCCAGTGATTTTCATCAAAAATCATCAGAAATTTTCATCAAAAGTAGGTCAGCTCAGAACTTGTTGGTAACAGTCTCCTAATGCGCCTTCATTCCAAAATAAATAACGATCGCCGATTTAATTTTACAATTTTTTAATTAAAGGAAACAGATTGAATAATATAGGTTCAGTAGATTTCAAGCTTTACGTGTGAAAATACATTTACATCTCTTTAATGGCTTTCAGTGCCCTTGTCCAGGATCAAAACAACTTTTTGAATCACATTATTTTCCCAACAATACAACAAATTTTTATATATAGTACTATAGTAGAAAGGTAGTATTTATGTAGTTTACGGTAATTCAACTCAAGACCAACACCTTCTCTGCACAAGATAATAATGATTCTATGTCATTCTCCTGAGCATAACCGGTACAAAGACGAATAAATAGCATCTCTACATCACGTTGTTATCTAGATATATGAGACAACACATTTTGGGTATCGGCAATCTGATGAATGCACTATTTCGGTTTTCTTGTTTCACATTATATTCTATGACGGTTGATCGGTGATATTCTTCATTGATAAACATCAAACCACCTCAGCTTCGTTGTGTGAACCGGAATTACATTGCTGTGACACACCAACACACTCCGTGGCAGTGATTCTGTATCCCCTAATCAAGGAATCAAAATGGATCAAGATTTGAAATGACAAGAAAAATTTAGACATATTTTGTTTACACATGTAAGTTTTTGTTTAAATTATATTCCAGTGTGATATATAGTCAATATTCAAGAGGTACAAAAAAAACTCAAAGTATGTGCTCATATTTTCACATCATGATCAAAGTTACTTTATCTAGTTAAATTCTACCCAAAGAAAATAAATTAAGACCCTTTAAACATGCCGTCAATGCCAGATGTTGAGTTTTATACAGCTGTGGATCAGGGCTCTGGGTGCATATATCATGTTTCCATACACCTGATGCACACAACAGCGGCAAAAACAAAGCCTCCTTGAACAACCTATCTTTATACAGGAAATTCTTAACTCAGAAAATACCATTCTCTCTCAAAAGAAAACAATTTACGCCAGGAAGGCTTTTTTTATTAAGCTAATTTTGTTAGGTAGGGGCCTACTTAGATTCAATAATTGTCACGAAATTTCTTTGATTATATCTTAATTGCAACCATGTTTGTTCCTCAAACCTGACATGCTTGAGATATGTACATGTATAACACACTTTCATTTTAGAGTCCAGACATTCCACCATTCATGTGAACAAATTGTACTCAACATGGAATAATTAAATTCACACTACCCATTTCTACAGTATCAGTACTATGTTACTATCTGTAGCAGTTGAAACCCAGTAAAACTTAAACAGTTAAAACCAGTAAAGAAATTTGTCTGTTGAATAACAGAAAATATGGTATGGAGATTTGAATGAGTAAACTACTAAACAACTTACATGATACCAACAAAATATCCCAACACAAGCTGATAAATTCCTTGGGTGGCTTGCAGGATGGCTTTGTTTCACCCTCACTAAACTTTCATCATTGTTGCTCACAGGCTAATTTGAAGGATGATACCACATCTTTCTTTGTTCTGCTGGGTTATTGCACCAGGCTGACTTAATTGGTTGATGTAGGATATTTCACCACCAGTGGTAATTTGACCTAAATTTGAAGCCTGATTTGGTCTGTGATGAAATGTTTGGATGTGAAATAGGATACACGTTAAAGGCCACAGTTTACATATATCTATAACAATATACTGAATTGTGTATTAAGAATGGCAAGTTGGTAATAGCAGTGTAGATAAATGCACTAACAAATGATGGAAAATTAGCATTTCCTATTTCATTATCCCATCACGTTTTGTACTGTGTTATATATACAGTGAAACATACAGCCAAGGGTTCCCAATGGGCATGACAGTGCACTCGCTGAGCTATCAATAAATAGTAAAAAAATAATTATAAATCAGAATTCAGTCAGCTCAGAACTTGCTGGTAACAATGCCCTAATGCACGTTCATGCCAAAAATCAAGGTTCTAATGTCAATGGTTCTCCTTATTTTGCCGACGAAAGGATTCGGATGGACTGACTGACTGACTGACACACTCATTACCGGACAATTTGTGATCTGTAGCCTACTTCGTAGGAATAAAGGTTCAGTAGATTTCAAGCTTTACGTGTGAAAATATATTTACATCTCTTTAATGGTTTTCAGTGCCCTTGTCCAGGATCAAAACAACTTTTTGAATCACATTATTTCCCAACAATACAACAAATTTTTATATATAGTACTATAGTAGAAAGGTAGCATTTATGTAGTTTACGGTAATTCAACTCAAGACCAACACCTCTGCACAAGATAATAATGATTCTATGTCATTCTCCTGAGCATAACCGGTACAAAGACGAATAAATAGCGTCTCTACATCACGTTGTTATCTAGATATGAGACAACACATTTTGGGTATCGGCAATCTGATGAATGTACTATTCCGGTTTTCTTGTTTCACATTATATTCTATGGCGGTTGATCGGTGATTTTCTTCATTGATAAACGTTAAACCACCTCAGCTTCGTTGTGTGAATCGGAATTGCATTGCTGTGACACACCAACACACTCCGTGGCAGTGATTCTGTATCCCCTAACAGGGGTTTTTTTAGACAGTTTTTCATCGTGGTATTCCCGATGAAAACGAATTTGAATTGAGTTTTTGCGTTTTTTTCAAAATTGAGTTTTGAGCTAGAAATTCAGTTTTCTGAGTTTTCGGGAAGTGCGCGCCGTAGGCGCAGAAAAAAATTGAGTTTTTTTCATAAAAGATTGAGTTTATGTAAGACCGGGGCGAACGAAAATGCCCCGATCACGGGAAAGTTTGATCGCGACCGAAAGTTTACAATGTACAAGGTTGTTGTTGTTCATGTCACCTCCGTCTCTATGCTAATGAAAGTCCGCGAGAGCCCACTCTTCATGTCATCTCTGCCACTTCCCGGGTTTCCGTATGTTTGTTTTAGCTGCAGACACCGCGTCTCGTCAATGGGATATCCAGTGAAAATGAAACACACTCAGGAAGCTATTGCGGAGATTATTTTTCTGTTCGTTGACTGTCATAACATTTTTTTTTTAACAGAGTTGTCTCCCATCATATGACAACATTCGCTGTCGAGTACCGCCAGATATCTGTGGCAATGAACTGCTAGTTTTTCGATGAAGGGTTCCCGACAATGATTTCAGCGCCATTTTTTTTTATCTCAACACGTGGTTCCGCTTTACCAAAGTCAGCGAGAAAATGTCAACACGAACACAAATGAAACATATTTGTCGTTCGCTGAAAATTTTTCAACTTCTTTGATCTGTTGGAACTCTATTTGAACCCGTATAATACCTGCCTCACGTCGACGCGAAGTGCCTGTGTTTTGTGGTGGAAAACTGGCAACATTCAACCTCTGCCCTTGTTACGGTAAATTGAGAATTTATCGTTTAAGACTTCCAAACTAACGAATAAATTATTGTAATACACGAATGCTTGGGAGGAATTTTTGTTAAAATCGTTCATCATGCTTTATTTAAGTTGTTGTTTTCTCAATTAGTTACATAATTTGGTTTTTACCTTTCTCCACCAAGCAAGACAGTTTCAATAATTTCGCCAATTTTGTACAAGAATCTCAGTGTTTTTTCAAGATAAAAATTCATGATCTATTTGGGTTTGAAATTGAACTGTGGGGCCATCATCCATCATCTATTTCCAACTTTGTTTGGCCCAGATTTCGTAAATTCCAGAGAGCAGCTGCCTATGCAGTTTTCACCAATCTTTCAAAATTTTGTGAAATTTTGATTCAGATAATTAGGACATCCGAATAGCTAAAGGATGACAAGATTAGTCCAAAAACTTGCGGTGTTGGGTGTCAGTTTCATCTAATTCAACCTACAACCAAATTGATTGCATAAGTGTCATTCCAGTGCAAAACTACATTGAGGCCATTAGTGGCATCCAATTGGAAAATTTAAGAAAAACAAGCCAAAAATGACATGCCAAGCTTTGACAACTTTTTTTTACATTCTACGATTAAAACAAAATAAAAATTGAGTTTTATCATTTTTTTGATGAAAAAGGCAAAAAAATTGAGTTTCATCATTTTTTAGATGAAAAACCCCAAAAATTGAGTTTAGTGACATTAATATGCGCGCCAACGGCGCGCAAAAAAATTGAGTTTTACAATATTTGAAATTGAGTAGATGAAAAATTTTTGTCTAAAAAAACCCCTGCCTAATCAAGGAATCAAAATGGATCAAGATTTGAAATGACAAGAAAAATTTAGACATATTTTGTTTACACATGTAATTTTTTGTTTAAATTATATCCAAGTGTGATATATAGTCAATATTCAAGAGGTACAAAAAAAACTCAAGTTATCATATTTTCACATCATGATCAAAGTTACTTTATCTAGTTAAATTCTACCAAAAGGAGACCCTTTAAACATGATGCGGTCATGGCTTTGTTTCACCCTCAGTTAACTTTTATCATTGTCGCTCACACAGACTAATCTAAGGATGATACCACATCTTTCTTTCTTCTGCTGGGTTATTGCACCAGGCTGACTTAATTGGTTGATGTAGGATATTTCACCATCAATGGGTAATTTGACCTGAATTTGAAGCCTGATGTGGTCAGTGATGAAATGTTTGGATGTGAAATAGGATACACGTTAAAGGCCACAGTTTACATATCTATAACAATATACTGAATTGTGTGTATTGAGGCTGGCATAGCGGTGTAGATAAATGCATTAACAAATGATGGAAAATTAGCATTTCCTATTTCATAAAAACAATTACGGATGGCATATCCCACCACTGTGTTATATATACAGTGAAACATACAGCCAAGGGTTCCCGATGGGCATGACAGTGTACTCGCTGAGCCATCAATATCCTGTATCCCCTAACAGGGGTTTTTTTAGACAGTTTTTCATCGTGGTATTCCCGATGAAAACGAATTTGAATTGAGTTTTTGCGTTTTTTTCAAAATTGAGTTTTGAGCTAGAAATTCAGTTTTCTGAGTTTTCGGGAAGTGCGCGCCGTAGGCGCGGAAAAAAATTGAGTTTTTTTCATAAAAGATTGAGTTTATGTAAGACCGGGGCGAACGAAAATGCCCCGATCACGGGAAAGTTTGATCGCGACCGAAAGTTTACAATGTACAAGGTTGTTGTTGTTCGTGTCACCTCCGTCTCTATGCTAATGAAAGTCCGCGAGAGCCCACTCTTCATGTCATCTCTGCCACTTCCCGGGTTTCCGTATGTTTGTTTTAGCTGCAGACACCGCGTCTCGTCAATGGGATATCCAGTGAAAATGAAACACACTCAGGAAGCTATTGCGGAGATTATTTTTCTGTTCGTTGACTGTCGTAACATTTTTTTTTTAACAGAGTTGTCTCCCATCATATGACAACATTCGCTGTCGAGTACCGCCAGATATCTGTGGCAATGAACTGCTAGTTTTTCGATGAAGGGTTCCCGACAATGATTTCAGCGCCATTTTTTTTTATCTCAACACGTGGTTCCGCTTTACCAAAGTAAGCGAGAAAATGTCAACACGAACACAAATGAAACATATTTGTCGTTCGCTGAAAATTTTTCAACTTCTTTGATCTGTTGGAACTCTATTTGAACCCGTATAATACCTGCCTCACGTCGACGCGAAGTGCCTGTGTTTTGTGGTGGAAAACCGGCAACATTCAACCTCTGCCCTTGTTACGGTAAATTGAGAATTTATCGTTTAAGACTTCCAAACTAACGAATAAATTATTGTAATACACGAATGCTTGGGAGGAATTTTTGTTAAAATCGTTCATCATGCTTTATTTAAGTTGTTGTTTTCTCAATTAGTTACATAATTTGGTTTTTACCTTTCTCCACCAAGCAAGACAGTTTCAATAATTTCGCCAATTTTGTACAAGAATCTCAGTGTTTTTTCAAGATAAAAATTCATGATCTATTTGGGTTTGAAATTGAACTGTGGGGCCATCATCCATCATCTATTTCCAACTTTGTTTGGCCCAGATTTCGTAAATTCCAGAGAGCAGCTGCCTATGCAGTTTTCACCAATCTTCCAAAATTTTGTGAAATTTTGATTCAGATAATTAGGACATCCGAATAGCTAAAGGATGACAAGATTAGTCCAAAAACTTGCGGTGTTGGGTGTCAGTTTCATCTAATTCAACCTACAACCAAATTGATTGCATAAGTGTCATTCCAGTGCAAAACTACATTGAGGCCATTAGTGGCATCCAATTGGAAAATTTAAGAAAAACAAGCCAAAAATGACATGCCAAGCTTTGACACAACTTTTTTTTACATTCTACGATTAAAACAAAATAAAAATTGAGTTTTATCATTTTTTTGATGAAAAAGGCAAAAAAATTGAGTTTCATCATTTTTTAGATGAAAAACCCCAAAAATTGAGTTTAGTGACATTAATATGCGCGCCAACGGCGCGCAAAAAAATTGAGTTTTACAATATTTGAAATTGAGTAGATGAAAAATTTTTGTCTAAAAAAACCCCTGCCTAATCAAGGAATCAAAATGGATCAAGATTTGAAATGACAAGAAAAATTTAGACATATTTTGTTTACACATGTAATTTTTTGTTTAAATTATATCCAAGTGTGATATATAGTCAATATTCAAGAGGTACAAAAAAAACTCAAGTTATCATATTTTCACATCATGTCAGATCAAAGTTACTTTATCTAGTTAAATTCTACCAAAAGGAGACCCTTTAAACATGCGGTCATGGCTTTGTTTCACCCTCAGTTAACTTTTATCATTGTCGCTCACACAGACTAATCTAAGGATGATACCACATCTTTCTTTCTTCTGCTGGGTTATTGCACCAGGCTGACTTAATTGGTTGATGTAGGATATTTCACCATCAATGGGTAATTTGACCTGAATTTGAAGCCTGATGTGGTCAGTGATGAAATGTTTGGATGTGAAATACGATACACGTTAAAGGCCACAGTTTACATATATCTATAACAATATACTGAATTGTGTGTATTGAGGCTGGCATAGCGGTGTAGATAAATGCACTAACAAATGATGGAAAATTAGCATTTCCTATTTCATAAAAACAATTACGGATGGCATATCCCACCACTGTGTTATATATACAGTGAAACATACAGCCAAGGGTTCCCGATGGGCATGACAGTGTACTCGCTGAGCCATCAATAAATAATTAAAAAAATAATTATAAATCAAATTTTAATCCGAATTCGGTCAACTCAGAACTTGCTGGTAACAATGCCCTAATGCACGTTCATGCCAAAAATCAAGGTTCTAATGTCAACGGTTCTCTTTATTTTGCCGACGAAAGGATTCGGATGGACTGACTCACTCACTCACTCATTACCGGACAATTTGCGATCTGTAGCCTACTTCGTAGGAACAATGACAGAAAGTATGTCTATATGAAATGATTATTGTATGAAGCCAGGCGATAAGGAGTAACAAATCCTCTATAGCCCCATACAACCATGGTAAAAGTTTCACAGTCATTTAAGAAATTTCACATGAAAACGCAAGCAGGTAATCCTATAGAACCGGTAAAACTGAGTGATAGTAAGAAAACAATGTCAAGATCCTTCAAATAAGCTTATACTGGTACTGGCATGACCCAAAACCCACTGTATATACTAAGTAATAAAAACGTAGCATAATCCTCAAGAATTATATATTTTCCATTTGTTGATCAAATATATGACCACTTTGAAGTCCCTGGGTTTAAAGTCAATAAAGTACTTGCTGTACAAGAAGATCTGTATAATGCTCAATTCTTTGGGACTCTTATCATTTCTTATGCCATGGTCTTCACACCAACAGGTGGTTATTGAGCTGAATTTCAGTCCTTTGAGAGATTTAGATACACATCTACCTGCTCTGAGCCAATATCATTATCCTCAAGTTCATGGTGTTCAAATAGCATTCAGACGTGAAGGGCCCTTTATACAGATATAAACCACTGGACTAAAAAAGCCCATGCAGTCAAAAGTGGTTTGATGGGGAAATTAGGCCAGCGATGGGTGGTTTATATACACAACTAAAAATCTTGAATTTAGAATTTGGTCTGGGTGCATTTTAACTCTTGAAATTCTCGACTTCATGTCATGCATTCTGGGAAATTCTAGAGGCTATTTGGGGTGGATTAGTGATTAACTTAAACATGTAATAGGTTTGTTGTCCACACCCATCCATGAATTATGTGATCATAGACATATTCTGTGATAATAGCTGGTCATTTCAGATCTGGCAATAAATTCTTTACATCCAGGTGTCAAAACTCTCAAGAATTTAGAAATAGGACAGCAAGGACAGCATCTTTATACTATAAAAGGAGCCCTGCATCTGTAACTGCTTGTGTCTGTCCATCCATGACACTTCCATCAATCCAACTGTTGCACATCACAGTAGAATGTTGTAATGCAGAGCTGATTGTTGCATATAATGTCACAGAATGACGTCGTAATGGAAATCGTATTGTTGCATAATGTCAAACTATGATGTACATGCATCATGTTGCTTCAGAATGTTAATCTGATTGTTGTTGTTGAACATCGTGGTACAACACTGTAATGGAAATCCAATTATTGCACAATGTCATAGTACAACGTTGTGATGAAAGTCTGATTGTTGCATAACATCACAGTACAACATTGTACATGCTGTACTGCAAACAATGTTCCACCCCAAAGCGATGCATTATCAAGAAACATGAAAAACAAAATTTTCAGCTTTAATAGAGGAGCAGTACTTCAATGCCTGAAACTGGTTAAGTAACCGGAATATCTTATGTGGTAACCTGTGACTGTATCGAAACAAGTGTTTTTGGGGTTATGGGGGCAACATATCCGTCCAAGCCACTGGGTTGCATAGTGACAGCTAGTAGGCGGGTGAGAAAGGTGTAGGAGATGAGACATTCACCCCATGGGTAAAATGGTAGCTGGTGTTCTACAAAATGAATGACTTAATTAGGCATCAGTCTTTTATGTGGAAAAAAAAATTGCTGCAGGTGAAATTTTTGAGATGGGTCCTTTTTTTATATATTTTTTTTAACCAGCCTTATACACCAACTATTAACCCAGCCAAAATCGGGAGATGAAAAATGGATATTCGGAAGCTACTGCTCACAAAAACCTGGCACCTAAATGACCTACTGTATGGTGATTCAGATTAGGTAACTCTAAACTCTCACATTAATCAAATTGGTTGTAACGGACAGCATCTGTATCTTTTCCATCACCTCATCTCTTCAGTCTGTTAATACCATCTGATATTCTTCTTCATTACAGGGGCTAGCTCTATTACAACTGAACTCATGCACCAAGCCAAACCAAACCAATAGCTAATACATATCAAGTATATGAGTTTTGGACACAAACATTTAGATAGGCTGTTCAGAGATTAGCTCCAACAAAATTAATCAATAACAGGTTCAACAAAAAAAACAAAATGATATTAATACAAACCATACATGCACTATATCACTTTTCATGGCAGGATATGTCAGCTATTACAGCCAACAACTCAGACACATATCCCCTACTTTCAAGTGATGAATTGCACAGTGTATATATAGATACTGGTATCAAACTTCGCACATCCTTTTTATTTGTTAGGTGTATCTATGATGCCTCACGATTTGCCTTCCAAATTTCCACCTAGGCTGCTGAGAAATTATCAGTGACAGTCACCATCTGCCTTTGTTTTCAGATGCGAGTTCAAAATGTCAAATGTGGAAGTTTTAACTCCTTCACCCATCTATCCAATTTGTAATAACTTAATGCATCCCTTCTGACATGCATATGCCAGGAATGGTGAATTTAATAAAATTTGGAGAAAATTTCTTCTTTTCGATGACTGCCATTTTTATTCCTGGTTTTAGGGCTACAATTTACCATGGGCGTCGAAAGGATTTCGTGAGAGGGAGACATTCCCTATGCTTACTAAAAGAGAGCCCAGTACTGTGAGAGCTTACTTATAGAGAGCTCAGTACTGTGAGAGCTTTCTTATAGAGTCCAGTACTGTGAGAGCCCAGTACTGTGAGAGCTTACTTATAGACAGCCCAGTACTGTGAGAGCTTACTTATAGAGCCCAGTACTGTGAGAGCTTATTTATAGAGCCCAGTACTGTGAGAGCTTACTTATAGAGCCCAGTACTGCGAGAGCTTACTTATAGAGCCCAGTACTGTGAGAGCTTACTTATAGAGAGCCCAGTACTGTGAGAGCTTACTTATAGAGCCCAGTACTGTGAGAGACCAGTACTGCAGGAGCTTACTTATAGAGCCCAGTACTGTGAGAGCTTACTTATAGAGAGCCCAGTACTGTGAGAGCTCAGTACTGCGAGAGCTTACTTATAGGGAGCCCAGTACTGTGAGAGCTTACTTATAGAGAGCCCAGTACTGTGAGAGCTTACTTATAGAGAGCCCAGTACTGTGAGAACTTACTTATAGAGAGCCCAGTACTGTGAGAGCTTACTTATAGAGAGCCCAGTACTGTGAGAGCTTACTTATAGAGCCCAGTACTGTGAGAGCCCAGTACTGTGAGAGCTTATTTATAGAGCCCAGTACTGTGAGAGCTTATTTATAGAGCCCAGTACTGTGATAGCTTACTTATAGAGCCCAGTAGAGCCCAGTACTGTGAGAGCTTACCTAGAGCCCAGCACTGTGAGAGCTTACTTATACAGAGCCCAGTACTGTGAAAGCTTACTTATAGAGAGCCAAGTACTGTGAGAGCTTACTTATAGAGAGCCCAGTACTGTGAGAGCTTACTTATAGAGTCCAGTACTGTGAGAGCTTACCTATAGAGCCCAGCACTGTGAGAGCTTACCTATAGAGCCCAGCACTGTGAGAGCTTACTTATACAGAGCCCAGTACTGTGAAAGCTTACTTATAGAGCCAAGTACTGTGAGAGCTTACTTATAGAGAGCCCAGTACTGTGAGAGCTTACTTATAGAGAGTCCAGTACTGTGAGAGCTTACTTATAAAAAGCCCAGTACTGTGAGAGCTTACTTATAGAAAGCTCAGTACTGTGAGAGCCCGGTACTGTGAGAGCTTACTTATAGAGAGCCCAGTACTGTGAGAGCCCAGTACTGTGAGAGCTTACTTATAGAGCCCAGTACTGTGAGAGCTCACTTATAGAGCCCAGTACTGTGAGAGCTTACTTATAGAGAGCCCAGTACTGTGAGAGAGAACCCAGTACTGTGCTGTTCCACATGGGAAATCATTATACAGTTGGTCATTGAGCGATGCCCTTAATTGCTTCCCCTTGTCCCTCTTCCCATTTATAATTGGACAATAAACAATTCTGGTCAGAAGTTTACTTTGAAAAACATATCATACATCTGTCATGTTATGACAACAATTTCTCTGTTTAACTACTTGATGGAAGTGCATTTCCCATTTCAGTTACATTTACTATTCTAAATTCCCGTTTAGAACTATATACTGTTCCTCTTTCAAATTGTATCTCAGGACTTCATTACCTCCTATCAATCTATTCCAGAACTAGAGTTTCTCTTTAGGACTAATCGCTACAAACTACTATGTACAATTGTGCAGATCTGCATTAAATTGTGTACCACTGTGCACATTTTGTGTATAGCACCTACACAGTATGTGAATCACTGATACACAATTTTATGTGGATGTGCATTTTCACCACAGTACTGTGTATTGCTGATCCACAGTGGTTTTAAGAGAGTACTTTTTCTTATAATGGGACTAAAGTTCCTCTTTCCAATTTTTCTTTACTAAAAAAAGAGCCAGTCCCAAGGTGTATTCCATGCCATGAAGATCTCAAAGTGAAACATAATCTTATCGACTGTAGAGATTTTAAGATTATAAGAAATTCTTTTTATCGAGCGACTACTTTGTAAGATCTTTTTGGTCGGGTGAGGGAGGACTGTGTCAATAACCTAAGTTTTAATGTGTGTATGTTTTAATGTGTTGGATTACTAAGTTATTAAATTGAATACTTAGAATTTTGTTTGATCATCGCTATATAGCTGAAATATTGCTGAACGCGACGTTAAACCTTAATTCTCTCTCTCTCTGTCTCTATATCCAATTTCATCATAAGACTACAGTTCCTCCATTCAACTATATGGTTTAGAAATAAAGTTCATATTCAAAATTCTATTTCAGGACTACATCAGTTCCTCTTCATTTCTATTTAGGACAACAGTCCTCTTTCCAGTTCTAATGTAGGTCTGAACAGATCCTCTATTTTAAGAAAACTTTCTCTGTCCATCCATCTTAGGACTACTCTTCGCAATTATATTGTAAGACTAGAGTTCTTCTCTGTGATTCTAGCTGCTCTTTCCAGTTCTATTTCAGAACTCCAGTTTCACTTTCCAATTCCATATTAGAATGACACTTGACAGGTCCTCTACCCAATGTTACTGCAGAACTAGGACTGCAGTTCCTCTTCCCAATTATACTGCAGGACTAGGGCTACAGTTCATCTTCCCAACTCTACCGCAGGACTAGGACTATGGTTCCTCTTCCCAATTCGATCGCAGGACTAGGACTACAGTTCTTCTTCCCAATTCTATTGCAGGACTAGGACTACAGTTCATCTTCATTTCTTTTAGGAAAACAGTCCTATTTCCCATTCTAATGTATAGGTCAATATCTAATGTATAGGTCAATACAGTTCCTCTATTTAAGCCAACTTCCTCTGTCCATCTATCTCAGGACTAGAGTTTTTCTCTGTGATTCTACTTTAGGACTACAATTCTTCTTTACAATTCTATTTCAGAACTACACTTTCATTTTTCAATTCCATATTAGGATGACACTTGACAGGTCCTTCCCAATGTTATTGCAGGACCAGTGCGGCAACCCCTCTTCCCAATTTTATTGCAGGACTAGAACTAGAGTTCCTCGTCCCAATTCTACTGCAGGACTAGAACTACTTCCTCTTCCCAGTTCTATTGCAGGACTAGGACTACAATTCATCTTCCTAATTCTATTGCAGGACCAGGACTACAGTTACTCTTCCGAATTGTATTGCAGGACTACAGCTCATCTTCCCAATTCTATTGCAGGACTAGGACTATAGTTCATCTTCCCAATTCTATTGCAGGACTATTGCTAGAGTTCTTCTTCCCAATTCTTCTGCAGGACTAGGACCACAGTTCCTCTTCCCAACTGTATTGCAGAATTAGTTCTACATGTCCACTTCACAATTCAACTGCAGGGCTAGGGCAACGGTTCTTCCAAATTCTATTGCAGGACTAACACTAGTTTATCTTCCCAATTGTAATGAATGACTAGGACTACAGTTTCTCTTCCCAATTCTATTGCTGGACTAGGATTACAGTTCATCTTCGCAATTCTATTGCAGGACTAGGATTACAGTTCATCTTCGCAATTCTATTGCAGGACTAGGACTACAGTTCCTCTTTCCAATTGTATTGAAGGACTAGTACTACAGTTCCTTTTCCCAATTCTACTGCAGGAATAGGACTGCAGTTTATATTCCGAATTGTATTGAAGGATTAGGACCACAGTTCCTCTCCCCAATTGTAGGACTAGGACTAGAGTTCATCTTCTCAATTGTATTGAATGACTAGGACCACAGTTCCTCTTCCCAATTATACTGCAGGACTAGACTACAGTTCTTCTTCCCAATTCTATTGAAGGACTAGAACCACAGTTCCTCTTCCCAACTCTACTGCAGCACTAGGAATAAAATTCCTCTTTCCAAATGTATTACAGGACTAGGACTACAGTTCATCTTCTCAATTGTATTGAAGGACTAGGGCCATGGTTCCTCTTTCCAATTCTAATGCAGGACTAGGACTACAGTTCATCTTCCCAATTGTATTGAAGGACTAGAACCACAGTTCCTCTTCCCAACTCTACTGCAGCACTAGAACTAAAGTTGCTCTTCCCAAATGTATTACAAGACTATAGGACTACAGTTCATCTTCCCAATTGTATTTAAGGACTAGCACTACAGTTCATCTTCCCAATTCTATTGCTGGCCTAGGATTACAGTTCATCTTCCCAATTCTGTTGGACTAAAGACTACAGTTCATCTTCCCAATTCCATTGCAGGACTAGTGCTACAGTTCCTCTTCCCAATTCTATTGCAGGTCTAGGACTACAGTTCATCTTCTCAATTCTATTGCAGGACTAAGACTACAGTTCATCTTCCAAATTCTATTGCAAGACTAGGACTACAGTTCATCTTACCCATTCTATTGCAAGACTAGGGCTACAGTTCCTCTTCCCAATTCTACTGCAGGTCTAGAACTACAGTTCATCTTTCCGATTCTATTGCAGGACTAGGACTACAGCTCATCTTCCCAATTCTATTGCAGGTCTAGGGCTACAGTTCATCTTACCAAATCTATTGCAGGTCTAGGACTACAGTTCATCTTCCCAATTCTATTGCAGGTCTAGGACTACAGTTCATCTTCCCAATTCTATTGCAGGTCTAGGACTACAGTTCATCTTCCCAACTCTATTGCAGGACTAGAACTACAGTTCCTCTTCCCAATTTCAATGCAGGACTTGGACTACAATTCTTCTTCCCAATTCTATTGGAGGACCACAGTTCATCTCCCCAATTCTATTGCAGGACTAGGACTAAAGTTCCTCTCTCCAATTCTATAGCAGGACTAGAACTACAGTTCATCTTCCCAATTATATTGCAGGACTACTACTACAGTCCTCTTCCCAAATTTACTGCACAACTAGGCCTACAGTTCATCTTCCCAATTCTATTGCAGGACTAGTAGGCTACTACAGTTCATCTTCCCAATTCTATTGCAGGACTAGGGCTACAGTTCCTCTTCCAAATTCTATTGCAAGACTAGGACTACAATTCGTCTTCCCAATTCTATTGCAGGTCTAGGGCTACAGGTCATCTTACCAATTCTATTGCAGGTCTATGACTACAGTTCATCTTCCCAACTCTATTGCAGGGCTAGAACTACAGTTCCTCTACCCAATTTCAATCATGCAGGACTAGGACTACAATTCTTCTTCCCAATTCAATTGCAAGACTACAGTTCATCTTCCCAATTCTATTGCAGGACCACAGTTCATCTTCCCAATTCTATTGCAGGACTAGGACTACAGTTCCTCTTTCCAATTCTATAGCAGGACTAGAACTACAGTTCATCTTCCCAATTATATTGCAGGACTACTACTACAGTCCTCTTCTAGGACTACCATTCATCTTCCCAAATCTATTGCAGGACTAGAACTACAGTTCCTCTTCCCAATTTCAATGCAGGACCAGGACTACAATTCTTCTTCCCAATTCAATTGCAAGACTACAGTTCATCTTCCCAATTCTATTGCAGGACCACAGTTCATCTTCCCAATTCTATTGCAGGACCACAGTTCATCTTCCCAATTCTATTGCAGGACTAGGACTACAGTTCCTCTTCTATACCAGGACTAGAACTACAGTTCATCTTCCCAATTATATTACAGGACTACTACTGCAGTCCTCTTCTCAAATTTACTGCACAACTAGGACTACAGTTCATCTTCCAAATTCTATTGCAAGACTAGGACTACAGTTCATCTTCCCAATTCTATTGCAGGACTAGGACTACAGTTCATCTTCCATATTCTATTGCAAGACTAGGACTACAATCCGTCTTCCCAATTCTATTGCAGGACTAGGCTACAGTTCATCTTCACAATTCTATTGCAGGACTAGGACTACAGCTCCTCTTCCCAACTGTATTGAAGGACTAGGACTACAGTTCCTCTTCTCAAATTTACTGCACAACTAGAACTACAGCTCGTCTCACCAATTCTATTGCAGGACTATAGGACTACGATTCGTCTTCCCAATTCTATTGCAGGACTAGGACTACAGTTCATCTTCCCAATTCTTTTGCAGGACTAGGACTACAGTTCATCTTCCCAATTCTATTGCAAGACTAGGACTACAGTTCTTCTTTAGAATTATATTGCAGTAGGACTACAGTTCCTCTTTCCAAAAGTCTGGCAACAGTTTCACTTAACAGTTCATTTAAGGGAGGGAGGGAATTTGGCTTAATGTCACACTCAAGTTTGTTTCACTCATATGGTGACAGTCAGTTTGGTTGGTGGAGGAAGCCGTAGTATCCGGAGAGAACCACCGCCCTACGGCAACTTTCACACATGGACCAACTGGACTTGAACCCGTGCCGGTTCAGCGGTGTAGGCTAGCTGTCACCAGCGAAGCGCCTTAGACCACTCGGCCACCGAGGGCGCCCAGTTCATTTATACAATTCATCATTATAATGCATCTCCTAATCAAACATATTCCTCATAAGGATATAATGTCTTTAATACAGGTGCATGGTAATGTGCTTTAACAGGGTTTCTCCACTTCTGACATACAAACTTCTTGGTTCTTTAGCAGAAATTAAGGAATGACCTTTTGTGAAAACAATTTTTTCAAGCACTTTCAAAGTGAAATTCAAATGCTTTCATGATGTTAAGGTAGCATATATCCATTATAATTGGTTTATAATTTAGCTGAAGATGTGAAGCAGAACACATTGTAGCGTACCTGTGAATGTAATGGTCCTGGTGTGACCTCAGATTACTTATCTAACAGTGTATATACCTGCCCCCTGACCCTTTTAATGATTACACTCTATGTCCACAAGAACATTTCTTGGTTGCACCGATTACATCTATACAGGTGTAAACAAGGATATTATTTCCCAGTTAACTGGATTCTTATCTATCTCTGGTCAACCTAGATTTCTTATTTGTGTGCTCAGGTTAAACACCTTACTCTAACAAGACACAATGGAGTATTTTTATTGCAGCTGCTTCCCATTATATTTTGAGTTATTCTTTACACGTCCCTTCCTGAGATTAGATTCATTACTTTCGTCATTTGAATATATGATATATATATGATAAGTTTCAACAACGATCTTCATCTAAAATCATTAAAATAATGGATTATTTTTATGACTTTTGGCGATTTTTTCAACTTCCTG
This sequence comes from Hanleya hanleyi, assembly GCA_036873755.1. Classification (NCBI taxonomy): domain Eukaryota; kingdom Metazoa; phylum Mollusca; class Polyplacophora; order Lepidopleurida; family Hanleyidae; genus Hanleya; species Hanleya hanleyi. The sequence continues at coordinate 31,497 of JAVTVY010013012.1, forward strand.
TTCTAGTTTCACTTCCTGTGATTGAGTTACATGTAGAAGATGAAATCTGAAACATATATGTTCTAGTTCTTGTTTCAACATCGTGGAAAATATTGACAACACTTGATTGTAACAATCATTTGTGACCTTAACAGGATAATTTGTAACAGTGTCACCCACTTGCTACATCCATCATGTTACAGTTATATTCCTACACTGTGTCAGTCAGTTGTAATCTTGGACTTGCACTATAATTCAAGTTCAACCTTTGACAATACATGCACTGATAGCAGCGGCAAATGCATGGCCACATGGCTCTCTACCCGATCTGTGGTCCATTAATTGGCTCACTTTCCTATCTCTTCAGCCTAGTAAATATTTTTTTACCTGAAGTTGCCAAATTTATCAAAAATGTTGGAAACGTAAAATAAATTGATCCATATTAACAATAACACCAGTTATCATCGATTAAAAAATATCCTAGGCTGGAGAGATAGGAAAGCGATCTGAATTAATGAATCACAAATTAGACAGGGAGTCAATATCCTAGGCTGGAGAGATAGGAAAGCGATCTGAATTAATGAATCACAAATTAGACAGGGAGTCAATATCGGTCCGTGTAACCTTGCAAAATTCAATTTTCGTTTTTTGTTTCGCAAAATCAAAAATTGAAATTTGACCGTCAATTTTCAATTTTCGTTTTTCGTTTTCGGTTTCTCAATCAAAAATTGAAATTTGACATTCAATTTTCAATTTTCGTTTTTCGTTTTACTCCGCGCAAAAATGAAAATCAAATATTGAAAATTGCCTCGACTTGTCCGTTTTTCGTTTTTTGATTTTAACTTTTGACGCATCAATGTTAACTGCGCACGCGCAAGGCTTATGGTGTCGCTTTCGGTCCGCGGAGTAGTATGGAAAGCGCAAATCGGATTGTTTAAATTAGGCAGGTGTGGAGTACAATATGGAAAGCCAGTTGGGGGAAAGACATGGGAGTGTCACCACACTATAGATCCCTGGAGCCAGGCATTCGAGCTAGGTTATAATGGGCCAACTGCGCATGTCCAGAAGTGAGTAGGCATTCGTGCAGTAGGTGTGAAACATTATATGGAGAACAACAGGGTTGATACACATATGAGTTTCATTAAAGTAGGGTAAAATATTAAATACGTGGGTACCTTAATCATAACCCAAAAGGAACTTCCCGCGTCGATGCGTTGAAGCTTTTGACACCCGCACTTAAAGCGTTGAAGCGTTTTTGACACTGAACGTTGACGGGCATGTGAACGCTCCAACGATCCAGGTCCCAAAAATAGAGAATGAAGATTGGACCTGAAGCGTTGAAGCAGTCAGACGTCTGGCATCAAACGTGACGTTTGTGTGCTTGTTTGAAATGGTGGTTTACGAAACGCTGGCCATATACGGATTTCGCGGCCCATCACCGCGATGCTTACTCTTATTGGTATTAAATCTTTGTTGGTATCTTTATGAATACTATATTTCAAATCAATAACAAATAGCGGTTGTGTGCATGAATGCTGTTCGCTTTTGTAGCGCTCTAAACATCTATTTTCAGAAATGAGAAAATCTAAGACTGCATCCTGATTGGCTCAGGGCTCAATGCCAATAACCAATGACAACTGCGGGATGCCATCTATCCAGACCTGTCTGGTGCATCTTCACAAGTCCAGGTAAATCGTGAATCCTCTCACAGGGTTTACCCGGACATTTTTGGTGATTTGAGTGGGTTTTTAAGTCCTTGCCTCAATCTCGAACATTTCATCCCCCGAGGTTATTTTGAATTAGCATGTCGGTATCCCAAGCCGGCGGTTTTGCTTTGACTCTCGATGACGATTTCAGCCTGACATCAAAGTTATGCCAGTGATGTCACATCTCAAACATTGCAGCTAGTGGTTTGGCGTAATGAGCTTGCTGAGCCTGTTCAATAATTGGTTTGATTTAGAGGATACCCCTCGATCTTTGTTTTATCCAGAACTACCGTGGGCAACTAACCAAGGCAATGCATAGATACCCTAACAAATCGATCAATACACTGGCTCCCGAGGATGGCCTTGTGGGTCACATGCCTCTCACGCTCCACACCTCTTATGCGACACGATTTGCGTTTTCTATTCTACTTGTCATACCGGAAGTGACATCATAACCCGTCCACGTGCGAACTTAACATTGATACGTCAAAGTTTAAATCAAAAAACGAAAAACGGACAAGTCGAGGCAATTTTCAATATTTGATTTTCATTTTTGCGTCAAGCAAAACGAAAAACAAAAATTGAAAATTGACTGTCAAATATCAATTTTCGTTTTTTGTTTTTGTAATCCCAGAATCAAAAATTGAAAATTGACGGTCAAATTTCAATTTTTGATTTTAAGATCACAAAAACAAAAAACGAAAATTGAAAATTGACGGTCAAATTTCAATTTTTGATTTTAAGATCACAAAAACAAAAAACGAAAATTGAAAATTGACGGTGAAATTTCAATTTTTGATTTTGAGATTACAGAAACAAAAAACGAAAATTGAAAATTGACGGTCAAATTTCAATTTTTGATTTTGAGAAACCAAGAACGAAAAACGAAAATTGAACTGTGCAAGGTTACACGGACCAATATCCTAGGCTGGAGAGATAGGAAAGTGACCTGAATTAATGAATCACAAATTAGACAGGGAGTCAATATCCTAGGCTGGAGAGATAGGAAAGCGACCTGAATTAATGAATCACAAATTAGACAGGGAGTCTTGCTTCAATTCATTACTGCTGCTATCTGGACAGATAGTCCAATTACAGTGCAAGTCAATAATTTATATGCCAACTGTAACACTATGCTACACAGTCATTTGCAAAATTGTAAGGAAAACTTGAAACATTGTGTCCACTAGGCAGCTCCACTAGATATGTAATATTGTAACATTTTATTAATCAGTTGTAACAATGTATACTATGCTGAACTGTAACATTGTGCTTGTCATTTGTCACATTGTGTCCACTAAATGTGAAATATTGTAACATTCTATCAATCAGTTGTAACAATGAATGATATGCTGAACTGTAACATTGTGAGAATAATTTGTAACATTGTGTCCACTAGGCAGTTCCACTAGATATTTAATATTGTAACATAGTATCAATCAGTAAGTTACAATAAGTTGAATACTTTTTTTGGAAATAGCATTTGAAAAAATTTAAATTACTAAATTTTGTTAAAATAATAATATCTTCACAACCTAAAGGTTTGCATGTACAGTGAACAAATTACCACAGCAATGAGGCATACCTTTAACTGTACAAAGACAGGTTCTAGAGGGTGTGTAAAAGTGTGTGCAGGAGGGCTCAGTACCCTTAATACCCTGAAGTAACAAGTGAGTATAAACTATAATTTTAATTCCATCTTACTTTTCTAACTTCTGTCTTGTACATATGTACCTACTCCAGGAATGAGCCCATATTCTATCATATTTATTCTCAAACCCTTACAAAATAATGGTTTTGTCTTCTCCCTTAAATGAGCCATAAATCACAACTTCAACATTAAATGTTACAAGCAATAAACTATGATATACATTTACCATCCACTAATAAAGTCATAAATTTTGTTATCTATTGTAAATCATTCTAAGAACTGACTATGAGCCTTTGATGTCCACTTCATTCTGCATTTATAATCATACACAGAGGTGTTATTTACTGCCTTAGACATTTACCCTGTAGGCACTAAACCTTCTTTATGGTCGATTATTACTGGAGTGCACATAATTATACAGTTATATGCTAGCAGTGGAGAATATACTTTCTGTCAATCCCCAACTTAAACAAAATACAAGGTAATAGAACTGTGCCACTGGTATTGGCAGGTGCATTGAGACATGGCTCACAGCGGTTCATTCATCCATTCTCTTTCCTATCGCTTTAGTATGGGGCAGGTTTTTTCACTATTGATAACTGGTGTTAATATGATACACATTATCATACTATTCCAAGAAAGGACCATTAAGCTTATATTTATGATAATTTTGTTAACTTCAGGTCAAGAAAAGATGAGTTACAGTCTAGTACCATTGATTAAAAATATTTCCTAGGCTGAACAGATAAGAAAGAAAGTGGAAGAACAAACTGATGTGAGCCACATGTCAATGCACCTTATGGAGCTATTAGTGCAGTTCTGGTATTAAAGAATGGAATTGAATTTTGTGCAAGTCTGGGATTGGAAGAGAAGTACGTGAATTATTAAATGACCGTAAGTCATCCAAGAACAGTGACAGATGGAATTGGACAGGTATGTAAATATTCCAGATGTGGTAAATAAATGATCAGACAATACAATTCTCAGACATTTTTATGGTTCACTATAGAAAGACAGTTTAGATGGGTCTATAATATAGTCAATCTAAAGGCAGAATTTCTCTTTAAACCTTTTTTGGTTCATATTTGGGTCTGAATATATGGACCTCCCTAGTGGATTTGATGGATCAAAACAAAGCCATCAAATCTCAGTACAAACCCCTTCAATATTTTTACCATATGGCATTCTCCAAAGGTGGTCATGGATTTACACTTTGTGAACTGTAACTTAAAGGTCATCCTCAAGCTTGATACTATATTTAAAGTCACCTAGACAAGTGCTACTAAGAAGACCCTAAGGGTAGATCATTGCAAGAACTTATTTTTTTCAAATTCTTTGCAATCAGGTGCTAAACACATGTTCATTACTTGAGGGCTCTCAAGTGACTGCTGCATTCGCCCTCTCAATATTGTATATTTGGTTAGATTGACCAATCCTCAAACTATAATAGGGCAATGCAGCATTGTTCTGTGAATTCTGTCTAAATTATGTCCTGCAATGTGTGAGTGCTTGTTGCACTTGAGAAGATATATTCAGTCTGGCCAGAACATCGATTAATAAAACATCCTCATCTGGTCAAATAACATTACGTTTCTGCAGATATAGGCACTGGAGAGCAAAAGGAGGAATTTATGCATCAAATCAATCAAGGACATTCCATCAATTGGAGATGTTTTCTCTGAATGTCAGGCTTTAAATCTACAGCTCAATTTCATCGAGATAAATGGCCGTAAATTCAGGAATTATTCCCTGAATTCCGTGATGAAATCCCCCAAAATCAGGAAATGGACCCAAATTTCATACCAAAATCATTGAAAATGAGTTGTGGATGTATGGCCTAAATATTGAGGAATTTTTGGGGAATGTTATAGTTTAGCACAAGCAGGCCTGAAAGTGGCTCACAGTGAAAATATAGGAGGAAATTTGCCAGAATATAGAAGAAATATAGGAATTTTCTAATAAACTATAGGAAAGAAAGGAATGTATAAGACAGGTCAGTACTACAATGTATGTTCCAAAGTTGGTAGTTTTCTGGTGTTTAATCAAATTATTTCCACTGAATGTGGTTATAGGTGGTGATTGAGGAGACCTGTTCTGCTGCTTGGTTCAATAAATAGAGATTTAAATGTTTTCTTATTTGCAGAGTGAAGCGAGGCAAAAAAAAAATCTGAAATGTATTTCCTCATGCCAGTTTGACTCATTTCAGAGCATTGGTGAAAGTTTTCACGAGAAAAAGTCCAAATATAGGAAATATAGGAGGTTTTGAGTAAAATATAGGAAAATGTAGCAATGTCTCAAAAATATAGGAAAATGTAGGAGGCACTTGCAGGCCTGCACAATTGCAACTATAACAATAATACTCACCCCCCATGAAATAAGGGGGTTATCAATATCTTTTTATATAACAGGAATTTGGAGAAATGGTCCAAAATCATGCAGATAATCCATTATTTCTTTGCTATTTCAATGATATCAGGGGATGATCAAATTGACTAATTGAATTTTATAATGTGATTGAATTATTTGAGAATTTACTGTAATATCATATTGGCAGTTTCTTTTCGTGATTTCAGAACATTACTTCTTCTATTTGGAGATCAGGGGGGAACAGGTATAGTATACCAGAAACCTGAAACCTTTAATTATAAGATAATACCCTATAGTTGAGTATAATTAGAGAGAAACCAGGTTCCACAAATCTCTGACTTCTTTCTATGAAGACATCATAAGTCAGTAATCATCCAGCCAAAGTCAACTCATTCATCAAGTCAAGGTTATAATTTTGCTCAGGTGTGCTCAGGTAAAAATTCAAAATATACATTCTTTGCTGTATACACACCTATATATCACCTAGACAAAACAGGCCATCAATCACCTAAATATAGAGGACTGGACAGGTGCAAACCCTAGCCCACATCCACTGACCATGAATAGATAAACAATGATGGACCTGTACAAGCATAACCAGAATGTTTCTTGGACTACCTCAGTTATAGCTGGCAAAGTTCTTTGGAATATATACACATTCTCCTTCTGACTTTGGGTATTTCATTCCCTAATACACATTCTCCTTCTGACTTTGGGTATTTCATTCCCTAATACACATTCTCCTTCTGACTTTGGGTATTTCATTCCCTAATACACATTCTCCTTCTGACTTTGGGTATTTCATTCCCTAATACACATTCTCCTTCTGACTTTGGGTATTTCATTCCCTAATACACATTCTCCTTCTCACTTTGGGTATTTCATTCCCTAATAGACATTCTCCTTCTGACTTTGGGTATTTCATTCCCTAACTTTTCAACCAAATGGCCGATTCCTCTCAAATTTGACCAGAATAAATATGGGGTCACACAAATGTCATGTACCAAAATTGAGGTCAGCAGATCAGGTCCATATCATTGTGGCCTACACGCTTAAAACTAAAGTGTTGAAACTTACTCGTATTAGTGATTAAATAATCCTTTAAATGTGTTCACAGTGACAACACTTAAAGAGCAGTCCCTGTAGACGTGTTATTTCAACACTTTAATAACACTGAACGAGTAAGTTTCAACACTTTAGTTGAAGCATGTAATTGTACCAAAATCATCGATATTCATTATCTGTTTGAGTGGATACACCAATAAGAGATGATGTGCCAGGTACTGAAATAGGTCAAAGGTCAATATTACAGTGGTACTCCTACAGAGGGAATTATTGAAAACATTCTACCATTACTCTGGTCCAAGGATGTATATTGTGATTGAAGTTCAGAATACCCCATGATGATGGAAAACAAGAAACCTATTGAAGCTGAAAGGTCAATGGTCAAGGTCACTTGGGATACAAAATAAGCATTATGTTTAGTGGCATTAGTATGAATCGATGCGTGGGTATGAAGATTGAGGTCAATTGTCAAGGTGACTGACCATCAGCAAGTAACATGTATATACTGAAGATTTTCTAATAATGATCCATAATGTCAATTAGGTTCTTCTTTTATACTTAATTATGTCAGTCTGACTCATCTATTGGCCAAATGTGTTTTGCGTCTATAATAGAAGTGGCATTGTCATAATTAATAACATAACTCTTCATTGAAATCTTTTGAAAAATTCAATATTCCTCATTGTGTATGGTAGTTATCAGGCAGTTATACTTTCATAATTTTGATAACTTGAGGTCGAAAATAGTCGTTATCAGTGATTAAAAATATTTCCTAGGTTTAAGAGGTACAGGAAAATGACTGAATGAACGAAATGCGGTGAACCGCTGTCTCAATGCACCTCACATGTGCTATCAGACCAGCTCAATTGTTAAAAGATTAACCAGTTTTGTGCAAGTCTTCTCAGGGTGGGTGCATGTAGAACAAATTCTATTTTGCTTGCATAGTTTCAAACTAATTTTCTTGATAATTTTAGCTTTTTCTCAGCATGATGTACACATTAAATTTTGTTGGCCTATTTCTTGATTTTCTCAGTTTCTATATTATATATGTCAAAACAGTTTTTTCATTTTACTATTTCCTGATACCCCTAGTATATGTTATACAAATGCAATTTTGTTCATCCACAAACTATGGTAACAATGTCAACACCAACTGTCCACCCATCTAAATAGATATAACTGTGCCTCAAATCAAGTTAGCTGTAAATGCCATGCTTTGTTTTCCCATAATTAAGAAAAATGCTATATGTCACTCCAAGTGTCACCATGAACTTGTTTTGCTCAGTTTTGTAAGTGTTTGGAAGACCTCGATGTCAAACCAGAACAGGGGGAAAATCACAGTTAATATTTCTAACTGGAGTGAGAGAAATTGTCGAAAACAATAGCATTACACTAGGAATTATCTATACTTCATACTGGTGTTAAATCTGATGGCATTTTTGGCAGGGTAAATAGGTTGCCACAGCAAAGGGGGACAGGTTCTACACATATCCTGGGTGCAAATAGGATGAACACACATGACACACAAGTCCTGTTTTGTTACTGTTGATCAGGGCAAAATTCAATCAATATAAATCCCAAATGTGTTACTCGGATTATCAAATCATAAAAGTCTTCTAAAGAATACTGTGCCATGCACCATGAGAGATGCATAAACTGTAAGCAGGCTAAAATGTGTAGGTTTCAAGACAAAAATAACTCAAGTTTTGAAAAAACTCAATTCTGTTTGGAACTTATTCTCCCTTTATACTCCCCAATGCAGGGCTTCATATTATTGAATTCTCCAACAAACTTGACTTTTGTTGAATGTTTCAAGATCAAATACAGGAAACCTGACTCGAAAAATAAACTCTGTGTCTGTCAAATGGTATAGCGAGCTCAAGTTTGGAGTTAAAAGAGAAACCCAAATTTTCGATTTGTAGCTGGGGAGGTCGATCTCATCAATAAGTCAAATTTTACGTAATCTGCAGACGAAAACAGAGCTCAGTCTGAGTTAATGTCTATGGCTTCCATATATTGCGAGGAATGAGCAACCGATATTCCTCTGTTCGAACCTCTTGAAACCTCGAAGTCTCAGCTGAACCGGTAACCTTGTGGACACGGCGGGACGCAAGGGGACGGAAGGGGGCATAGAGGGTCGGCGAGCATCTCTGGCCTTGAGACGGACAGTGGGAATATAAGGGGGTGACATGGCGCGTCCGTCTGAACATACTGACATATGGATTAAATAAACAAGGCCAGCTTCTCTCAACCGGGAACCAGTAGCATCCTCATGGAGCAATTGAGTACAGGCGAAGGTTAGACTGGCGAACACTCGCCTTTTGAAGTGGCTGCATTCCGTTACAAGTCCAAAGTGAATAGCGGAACCTCAGAAAAATATTTGTGTTCTCAATATGGTCGACAGGAGCGAGCCGCGTTGGGGGATTTGTAGAGTACTTTTTAACTTGTTTCCGTATGTTTGTAGTCAGCCTTGTTTATTTCTCGTAATCTTTGTCGCAATCGTTGGCCCGTGCCTCTACAGTTGCTGGCCACGTGGGACTATTTAATCGGACGAATTGGGCGGGCCGTGTTTACGGAACTACATGTATACAAAATACGTTAGCCCTATTTCCTTTACATTATTTTTATTGAGGCAGAAAATTGGCTTCAAATTTCGGGATATCACTTTTATCATATAAAAGTGGCAAAATTGGTTCGTTCACCTGTAAAAATTAGAAATCGCTATCAAGTTACAACCGTATTTGAAAGGACATTAAAAGGCGAGCGACGGGAATTTGTGTATACATACCTGAGAAAAATTGAGTTCATTTAGAGGTACACACTGTTCCGCCACTCTTTCCACGGCACCTGAGATTTTGTTTAACCTCTCGGCTTCTTGGGCCAAATACAGATCTAACACGGGCACACCTCTTGATCTGATATCACTTTCTGTGAGTGAATTCACCATGAGCATCACCCAAATTGGTCGTTTTCTCTCCCAGTTACCGGTAATAGCGTTGAAGAGGTAGTCGGCGTAAAGTCCTCTCCCTCTTTGATCTGCCGTCATCCAGTTCGGCATGGCGACCTTGACGTATTCCAAATGCTGCTTCAAACGCCGGTAAATTCCCCTAGGTAAAATGTTGGATAAGTTTTCTCCGTGAGGTAACAGTTGACAATTGGCCAGAGCTGAAATCGTGTACGGGTCGGTTAAATCGAGCTCGAAGAAGACGTTCTCCGCCTGTTCAAAAGCACGTTTGGTATTGTCCGGAATGAAATCCCATACCCTTGTATAGGGCACGTGAATTGTTCCGAACAAGTAAGATGGGGGCTCTCTTTTCACTCTCCACAGAAACGAGTTAAGACGATTTTGCTGCAATAAAAGAAAGTAATTGAAAACGTCCGCAAGTGCATGGATTTAAAAAGTAGAATAAAAGGTGCACTAGACTATAATAGCCTATCATATCGGAAAGCTTCAGGCAAAATGACGGGTCTGAGAATTACAATACATCAGCAAAAGACAGTTTAAAAGTAAAGGAATCTTGAGGTGGACAGTATTCAATCTGAGAAATATCAGCGGAAGTGTATGTATATAAAAGGGGGCATGAGCTACATAAATTGTCTTCGTGGGTTTTCCGATGTAAGCTCGTGTGCATTCTTTGTCAAATACTTGGCCTAAAGCCTTGATTTATCTAAAGCCCTGGTTCGGACGAGAAAGCCCCAATGTAAACATCGTCATGCCATTTTAAAGTCGCTAACTACAGCAATGCTGAAAATGGAACATTTTAAAATATGTCGGTATATATCTGCGGTTTACGAGTAAGATCTTGGGCTAATTTTCGCCTCAACACGCCTGTGTTTTCCTCGTATATGTACAATACCTTTCAGCAGGAGCTCTGAAAATATGCTTAACTCATTTATGCAAGAGTGAGATGAATAAAACAAACACGTGTTAGCCACTTTATATATCAATTCTGCAGATATGAACGTTAAATTATAGTCTTGCACTAAAAATACTTGTTTACTTTAAAATACAGAGAAAACAGCTAATGTAAATTCGCATTTCTTCGGGAGGAACCTTTTTTTTTCGCAGATGGTTTGGTAATAAACATGTTTCGGGTGAAAAAGAAATACTGAGTAAATAAATGTTACACTTACGTCTCGTGTGTGTTTACAGCTCGATTTTTTTCGTCCATCCACAAACCAGCGAACTTGAGAGAAACACAGCAATACCAGTGCATATAATAACGATGTAACATGCATGTTGTCGGTCACCTTCCATGGGGGTGCGAGGGTCTACCTTGAGGGGTGGACACGGCTACCCCGCTCACCGATCGCTCCCAGAGAACCATACATAAATTCCCCTCTGCTCTCTTCGAAGCCGGTCAATTTTCTTTATAAAGTTGGACCGTGTAACTCGTGTAGAGACAAACTTTAGCCGTCATGATTCCCAGTGGTTAACGGGACCGAGATAGGAACATGAACACAAATTAACTTGATATGAACTTAATCCATTCTTGTTAAACTACGGTACTAATAAAGTTCACCCATAGCACTGATATTCTGAAGTTTACCCTGGTTTATCAGAGCCCTTCTCCACTCGAGATGGGCAGGCTTGTCTGTCACACTCTCACTAAAGCCCCGGCATATAAGCTCCCGTGGTTTCCATTGGCCGGCGTGAAGGGAGACTAAAATAGCCGGCGAGTGGCGGTGGAAGGGTGAACGAAGGCTTCACTTGGGAGCTGTCGTGCCTCCGACCCGGTACAATACAGCGGTCAGATGTATATCTGTCCTTCCATGAAACGTCCGAGTGACACACATGGGAAACGATTTAGAGCCATATAAATTGAGGATTAAACCCCATGCAGCTTAACGCCCTAAATCAATGCATTTTCTTTTAAAGCATACAAGCGTATTCATTAGTTGCCATTCGTTTAACCAAAAGAAAAAGAAACTGTCCCAGTAAGGGGTGCCAAGTATCAATACGTCGTTTTGCTATTTTTCAGTCAATATAGCTGAATTTCGATAATAGAAAATTATAACGACATACATGTACAATTGAATTAGGTGAATTACATTAAACCTTGAATTGAATATAATACGGTGTAGATATGGAAGAAAGTCAAAGAAATATTAATTGCCATCGTCGTTAGGTATTTATTGATGATGACGAACATTTTGTTGATATCAATATTGTTCCTTTTCCTAGAGCGGAGGTTTTTCTCCTTTTGCGGAACACACATCGAGTAAATTACAAGGAATCACGATCTCTATTGTTTTAAAGTTGAGCAGACAAACATCCTCGAGCGAAGGATCACGCATCTTCATTTTATCAAGCAAATTTGTATACGTTCCCACTTCGAAGTGAGAACGTAGAAATTGGCTGGATAAAATGAAGATAGTCACGTTGGGATAGTCACTTCATACTGGTATACCCTATATACGTCAGTTGTAATAATCGTCATTTATGTGCCTTAGTTATTTTACATATATTTTATATTATACATTGTTAATAAACCATGCAAGGAAGGCATATTATCAACCACTTTTGGTGGTTTATTGCTTCACAGAAATCAGCCAAATTTGAAGGGCAACTAAGAATATAATATTTAGACGAGGAATGACTGATTGAAGGTTTTATTCGAAATACACCATTCGAGACCAATATTGTATTTCAAAAGGAACAGGACGATGGAAATTATGATTTCGGCATATCTAATCGTCAAATCCAATGTTTATTAAATCAAGATGAATGGGTAAACGCAAACTCGTTCGAAAAAATAAAACTATACAGAGTTCAATGAACACAAATGTTGCCTCCGCGGCAGCCAACAATTTGCATAAAATACATGCGCAGACCAACTGCAGACAATTACGTTGAAAATCAATCCATAAACACCAAAAGTTAATGAGATCGTCAACTTATTGGCATTAAAATCCATACCGCTCACGAGATTATCCCAATCTTCACAACGCCAAGGTAATCCATACCGCTCAGGAGATTATCTCAATCTTCACAACGCCAATGTGATCCATACCGCTCTGCACGAGATTATCCCAATCTTCACAACGCCAAGGTGTTCCATACCGCTCTGCACGAGATTATCCCAATCTTCACAACGCCAAGGTAATCCATACCGCTCTGCACGAGATTATCTCAATCTTCACAACGCCAAGGTGATCCATACCGCTCTGCACGAGATTATCCCAATCTTCACAACGCCAAGGTGTTCCATACCGCTCTGCACGAGATTATCCCAGTCTTCACAACGCCAAGGTGATCCATACCGCTCTGCACGAGATTATCCCAGTCTTCACAACGCCAAGGTGATCTATACCGCTCTGCACGAGATTATCCCAGTCTTCACAACGTCAAGGTGAATTGATAAGCGTCAGATCAGACATTCAATATGCAGACGTCCATAAAAGTATTTCCGCGTCAATAATCGAAACAAATATTTCGTATGACAGTTAGATGGAGATACCCATGGGTTTAGCGAGGCTGCAAAGCAGCTCGGATCGAGAAGTGGACAAAAATGCCAAAGTCCATCTATAACCACCAAAAGTTCATCAGATCGTCGTCTCGTTTGTAACAAACAACCCCACAAATGTTTTAGATAGCTCAAACCGTCCCGGCTGTATTCCGCTCACGATATCACCCAGCTGTGAGAGATGGGCAAAAAAGGCAAAGTCCAGATTGCTAAAAATTAAGCAAAACATTAAACTATGACCACCAAAGGTTAATCAGATCGTCGACTCCTTGGTATTTTCATAAGAACAATTGATAAAGTTTTAGTTATAAGAGTTTAGGTTGTACCGCTCACGAGATCATGCACCTTTGCGAAAGAAAGAAATCGGTGTTGATCTCCTGTCCGCTTTACGTATTAAAGGTTGGAAGATGGCTCCAGGTTGTAATGTGTCCCATTCTGTGGGTTAAAGTATAGGGTTAGTTAAGGTATATATATTTTGGGTTAGTTTTAGGGTTGAATTTAGCGTCAGGGGGTCTGGGTTGAAGTAAACAGCATGACCTGTTCTCCGTATGACGATCGTTGTTGTTGCTGTAGATTTGAGACTCTCAATGCGATCTATTCAGACAAATTGTTACGTGAACAGAAGAGAACAGAAGAGTTTAGTTCACTGACCGTTTTTGCTAAAAAGATATATGCCGAAGTTGACCTTTTAAATAGCCAAAAACAAATCGAACCCCACCCATGAACACATGAAAACGCAATCACGGTATAGCGACTTATGAATTCTTTGGAGTGCGTGAACTCGCAAACGTGCCTTGTGTTCAGCAGGTAGTTATAATTTTAGCCTAATATTATTTACTTGAATGATACCCCAAGCGTGTATTTGATAGGGCGGGATAAATACATCTGTGCTCGGTCTACATTGCGGGTGATTCCCCGCCTCCATAACATCTATTTTTATCGTGATCGGCATGCCTTTTGCCTAAAAACACGTGGAATCCTTTACAGACTCCTATACAATAATTTAGCTAGACAGAGATCAGAAGGGACACAAGAGAAACGTCTTGATTTCGTACTTTTTTTAAGATTAACATTCTCATACCGTTGCTATCAAAGTGTGGACGTCATTTGCGCTGTGTTGTGTCTTTAGTGTTAAAAGCCATCGACTGTAACTACAATATTATTCAATGGTGCATTTATTCTGAAACTTTAAATATATCAATTGAAATGGTCAAGGTTTGTCTTGATTGGAGCTAAACAAACAATGTGTGGACAGTTCATAAGTGTTTGGTCTGATCTCTTTCGTCACCAAGCGTCACCGCGCACGTGTCAAGTCTTGAACATGTTGACTTTTCACACCTGATGAAATAGACTGCAGCTGGTTTATATACTCTACTTCATTAAGCCTATTACGGCTCAATTTAGCACTTGTCCAACAGTAAACAAGACCAAAACAATGGTCATTTTATCGTGGTGCAAAGACAGCGTCTCCAACGCGCAAAACCGCACTCCAAGTGAATACAGATAAATATGTTTTTAAGGTAAATAGCATTTCAATCGGTCGATTCAGCCAATTTATACGGACAGTATGGATTAGTTGAGATTCAGTGAAAAAAAAAAAAACAACAACAACAATAAGACATCAGCGGTAGATTAACAGCTTAAAATCTTTTCAGCAAAACAATATTCTTAGTAACGAGAAAAGGTATGAAGTAAAACAAGAGTCCAAGGGGCTTCAATATAGTACGCCTGTGTATCTGGAATCACATGCACTGGTCCAAAGTTTGTTTGATGACCTTGATCCCAATTGGTAGCTAGCAATCCAGAGAAAGGTCTACGATTATTGTGCTTCTGAGAATGTTACATATATCACATCTTATATTGAATGATAAACTGAAATGGGCTTAGTGACCTTGAAACAAGAGCCGAGAGCTCACATCTCCCACACTGAAATCGACAAAAGTCAAACACAACAGTAGTTTTCTTGCAAATAGATTCCTCCCAGGCGAGAAAATTTTTCATGAAGGAAGAAAAATGTGAAGAAAGGGATGAAGTGAACCTTTGTTCTTGAATTAATAAACCGGTATAAATTTCATAAAGGACCCCTCTCTCCGTTAAATTGGCAAATGTATGGTTTTTATTTCACAAAAGTTAAATGTAGCTTTTTCTTACATGTATCAAACATGGGAGAAATGCCAGGGGAGACAACTCTGAATATTCCAACCTAACACATTTTGTCAGCTAAACTCGATTCAGTTTTGGGGGACTGTGACCTTATCACTTATCACATCATATCACTTTAAATTACTTAGTGGGTTTAACTAACACACCCAATAGTATCTTACGTACAGTTCTGTATGCGTTACTTCTGACAGCTTTAGATCATATAGCCAGAGATATACAACAATCTGCGTCTTCAGAAAATATAATACCACCCAAAATAACTAAAGCATGTCAAGATATAGCGTATTTTCGGTTGTATCGTCCAGTGAACATAATCGAAACATATCAAGATCGGCTTTTCTTGAAATTCAACTACTTAGATAAAGGTTGGTTGGTTGTCTGGAGTTGCACCTAACCTTATCGGTCACACGGCGACGATGCCCAAACAAACATACCCTAACGAAACCCTAACCCTAACAAAAACCTAAGCAAAACTACAAAAAAAATTGAATTTTGAAAATTAGGCTTTACAGACATTGGTGATCACAATGGATCGTCAGAGAGCCTAATTTGTCTGTTTAGATAAAGGACTGGACATTATTAATTACCTCGAATCCTGAATGGTCCAGAGGTACGCAACGCTGTACCAAACTATTTAAGTTCACAGAACCTCCTTGCATTTCATATAAGTATACTAAATCTGTAGCCACCAAAATATTCAATTACTCCAATGCTGTCAAGCAATTTGACTGGAACTTATACACGTCAGAAGGCTATAGTTGTGATTGTGAATCGTCGAACTTTATCTATACACCATGCAAACATGTTGTGACTGGTGACCTTGGTGTGTAATTGATAAGGACCTAAAATTACTCCTGATGAAAGGACCTAAATATAGAGACCCGAGAAGAATAAATCTGAAGGCCGACCAGAAGATAGTCCTGTCTGCAGTGGAACAGTACGTTATTGATTGGTCCAAGCGAGAAAAAGTTGAACCTACAGTACTCACTGATTGGCTGGATCTCACCAAGAGCAAGGTCGTTGAAACAATCCGCCATATTGACAGAAGTACTCTTCCCCAAGCAAAACAAGTACTGAGAAACCTAAATTCGCAAGAAGTTCTAGCAAATCTCCAGAGTAAATTCGTCATAGTCCCGGCAGACAAAGCTCTAAATAATATAATATTCATATGTAATATTACTATTATCAGGTGCTGGTTAAAGAACTGAGTGTAGACATATCATCATCAAATACGTCTACTTACTCCCAAACTGCATTTACTCTGAAAGATTTATTTAACAACCACAAAACGTTTCTCAGGGAAAGAGGTATTTGTCTTCCAATCATAACGACATACCAAAAGTATACTGGACTCCCAAAATTCATAAATCACCATAAAAAGCTCGATTCATAGCTGGTTCTAGAAAATTCATAAATCACCATAAAAAGCTCGATTCATAGCTGGTTCTAGAAGCTGCGCCACCAAGCTTCTTTCAAGCCTATTGACGAGGGCCCTTCAGGAGGTAAAAGCATTTTGAGAAAGGTATTGCGCCACTATTTCTAAAAACTCTGGCGTTGAATATATGTGGATATTGAAAAACTCAAAATGTCACACGGAAGAACTTGATGCTAAAGGTCACATACCGTACAGACGGTATGTATCCATGTATCCACATGGGATTTCTCGACTCTCTATACTACAATCCCTCATCAGGACCTTATTGACCGTCTAAGTTCGTTAATAGTATCTGTGTTCAAGAAAACTGATCGTACATATATTAATATCGGAAGCCATAAAGCATTCTTTAGCTCTGCTACATACAAGAGATATCATTCATGGGATGTTTCTTTGTTTATAGAGTTGCTTGAATTTCTCATTAAAAATATCTATGTGAAATTTGGCAACACAATATACAGCAGCATTCCAATGGGTACTAATTGTGCACCCCTGTTGGCTAACCTGTATCTGTTCCCTTATGAATATGACTATATGCAGGCGCTTTCAAAAACCGTTCCATTCAAAGCCGTTCCTTCTCATTCACCAAACGTTATATAGACGATCTTCTCGCTGTGGGCAATCGCTATATAAATGACGCAGTGAAGGATATATATATATCCACCTTCACTGGATTTGAAGGAAACGACAGATAGCCCTACAGGCACATCATATTTAGATCTATATCTCTATAAATATGAAGCTGCCATTCTCTCTCGTCGACTTGATGACAAGAGATGATTTTTCGACATCGTAAACTATCCCTTTCTGGGAAGTAATATCCCAGTGGGGCCTGCATATGGCGTATACATATCTCGCCTAGTAGCATTTGCTAGATCTTGTGTTAAATGTGACGATTTTAATCAACGTCACAAAACATTGTTGCAGAAACTTATAAAATAGGGCTATTCCACCAAGTGCCTCAACTAAAAAAACTGTTGACCGCTTCTCTCCTAAAGGAAACTAGCCTATGTTTATGTATACTATGATTGTCTTTTTGAATTTGGTGCTAATACTGTTATATGGAATATGGAATAGATCTTTGGAATATGGACGCGGATATTCTTTAATGGACGACGGCTGAATTATGAATGACGGACTAGACGCTTCTAATTTGACAAATTGAGCTCAAAATGAATATGGCTCCTGCCATGCGAGTAAGGTATACCCAAAGATTGGTACCAATCCATACCGTGAAACTGGAGATATCGCACTGACAACAAATGTCAATGGATGTATAGACGGATAGATGGACAGAACCATCGCATTACACGACATCGTCTTCGACATACATATGAAAATGTAACTTTTAATGATTTCTTGATTTTGGAGTCAGTGACATTTGACCCACATTTTGGTACGTAACACATCCGTGTCTTAATGTATCTACTGGCACAAAAAAACGTTTTTTTTGTGATTTACTGATTTTGGAGTCGGTGACCTTGACTTAAATTTTGGTACACGACACGTCGTCTTCCCTCAATGTATCAACGCACAATTTTTTTTTAACAATTTCATGATTTTGGGGTCACAGTGACCTTGACCTTCGGCTTGGACCTACAGTTTGGTATGTGACACATCATGTCCCCCTAATGTATCTACTGACAACATTTTTTTTTAAAGATTCTGGGGTCACAGTGACCTTGATCTAATTTTTGGTACATAACAAATCGTCTCCCCTTAATATATCAATGGACACAAGAAATCATGATTTAACAATTTCATGATTTTGGGGTCAGTGACCTTGACATTTGACCTTGACCTACATTTTGGTATGTGATACATCGCGTCCCCCTAATGTATCTACCGACACAAAAAAAATTATTTTGGGTCAGTGACCTTTGACCTTGACCTAATTTTTAATATGCGACACTTCATTGCCCCCTACTGAATCCACTTACAAAAAATGAGATTTTTAATAATTTCTTGATTTTTCGGTCACACTGACCTTTGACCTCGACCTACATTGAGTATGCAACACATCGCTCTCTCCTAGGGAATCCACTCACCAAAAATTAGAACTGTTGATAGAAAACTCAACGATTTCCTAATTTTTAGGGCACAGTGACCTTTGACATCTGACCTCAATTTCGATACGCGACGCATCGTCTTCACCTAGTGTATCCACTTACAAAAACTTGCAACTGTGGACAGAAAAGTTCACAGATATAGACCGGACAAAAACACTTCAGTGATTTCCTGTTTTTTAGGCCAGTGACCTTTGACCTCGACCTTCATTTTTGGTACGCGACACATCGTCTCCCGTAGGGTATCCACTGACCAAAAATTGGAACTAACTCTTCCAGATATAGACCGGACACGAGGGATGGACAGACGGGCCGACGGACAGAAACAGCCATCACATAATATACGTCCGCCTTTTTGGCGGGCGTATAAAAAGTACTGATCAATGTATTGTTCGCGCATTTTACCATCATGTAAACACTATATTTATACTAGAAATGAAATGGGGATTCAATGTCGAACGGACAAGGCTAAGTGTAAGATCTTCTAATGAAAAAGTAATTTCCTGGACAAAGTCTGACAACATGCAGTATAGATCGTTTATCAATTATATTTCGCTACTCTTGCATCAAATCGTTGCCGTCGAACGGGCCTCTCCTCGACAAGAGTTCACCCACGTCGATGGTCTGCGGTGCATATTCTGTATCGACCTCGGTGGAACTTTCTGCAACGCTTCGACAAACCAGTCGCAAGAGCCAGTTCTCTCTTACAGACATCATCTATCAAACAATGGCAATTAATCATGCAGATAATTCAATTTTAATATCGCGTTTTTTTCAACCGGCTTTATCAGGATATGTTTCTTTTGTTTCGACAAGTATTTACAAACCAGTTCTATCTTCTGCTTGTGTGTTTCAGAAGGCGCTCTCTTAAACATGTTCTATTATAGTGGGGTTTTTTTATCCAATGAAGTTTTATCAGATCCTTAATCCCATATATCATGGGTGAGTTATCATATTCAACTCTCCTCACTGTGCAACCAACAGTGACAAGTCTGTATATACAAACCACATTGGTAACTGTGACAATGGGTGTACGGTAATATCATCTACAGAGACACTTGTACAAGTCTGTATATACAAACCACATTGACAACTGTGACAATGGGTGTACGGTAATATCATCTACAGAGACACTTGTACAAGTCTGTATATACAAACCACATTGACAACTGTGACAATGGGTGTACGGTAATATCATCTACAGAGACACTTGTACAAGTCTGTATATACAAACCACATTGACAACTCTGGGTGTACGGTAATATCATCTACAGAGACACTTGTACAAGTCTGTATATACAAACCACATTGACCACTGTGACAATGGGTGTACGGTAATATCATCTACAGAGACACTTGTACAAGTCTGTATATACAAACCACATTGACAACTGTGACAATGGGTGTACGGTAATACCATCTACAGAGACACTTGTACAAGTCTGTATATACAAACCACATTGACCACTGTGACAATGGGTGCTTGCAAATAACCTCATCCACAGAGACCACTTTGCCAATATCATCTGCAGAGACACTTGTACAAGTCTGTATATACAAACCACATTGACCACTGTGACAATGGGTGTACGGTAATATCATCTACAGAGACACTTGTACAAGTCTGTATATACAAACCACATTGACCACTGTGACAATGGGTGTACGGTAATATCATCTACAGAGACACTTGTACAAGTTGTACTGTATATACAAACCACATTGACAACTGTGACAATGGGTGTACGGTAATATCATCTACAGAGACACTTGTACAAGTCTGTATATACAAACCACATTGACAACTGTGACAATGGGTGTACGGTAATATCATCTGCAGAGACACTTGTACAAGTGTGTATATACAAACCACATTGACAACTGTGACAATGGGTGTACGGTAATATCATCTACAGAGACACTTGTACAAGTGTGTATATACAAACCACATTGACAACTGTGACAATGGGTGTACGGTAATATCATTGACAGAGACACTTGTACAAGTGTGTATATACAAACCACATTGACAACTGTGACAATGGGTGTACGGTAATATCATCGACAGAGACACTTGTACAAGTCTGTATATACAAACCACATTGACAACTGTGACAATGGGTGTACGGTAATATCATCTACAGAGACACTTGTACAAGTCTGTATATACACACCACATTGACAAATGTGAAAATGGGTGTACGGTAACATCATCTACAGAGACACTTGTACACGTCTGTATATACAAACCACATTGACAACTGTGACAATGGGTGTACGGTAATATCATCTACAGAGACACTTGTACGAGTCTGTATATACAAACCACATTGACAACTGTGACAATGGGTGTACGGTAATATCATCTGCAGAGACACTTGTACAAGTCTGTATATACAAACCACATTGACAACTGTGACAATGGGTGTACGGTAATATCGACTGCAGAGACACTTGTACAAGTCTGTATATACAAACCACATTGACAACTGTGACAATGGGTGTACGGTAATATCATCTACAGAGACACTTGTACAAGTCTGTATATACAAACCACATTGACAACTGTGACAATGGGTGTACGGTAATATCATCTACAGAGACACTTGTACAAGTCTGTATATACAACCACATTGACAACTGTGACAATGGGTACGGTAATACCATCTACAGAGACACTTGTACAAGTGTGTATATACAAACCACATTGACAACTGTGACAATGGGTGTACGGTAATATCATCTACAGAGACACTTGTACAAGTCTGTATATACAAACCACATTGACAACTGTGACAATGGGTGTACGGTAATATCATCTACAGAGACACTTGTACAAGTCTGTATATACAAACCACATTGACAACTGTGACAATGGGTGTACGGTAATATCATCTACAGAGACACTTGTACAAGTCTGTATATACAAACCACATTGACAACTGTGACAATGGGTGTACGGTAATATCATCTGCAGAGACACTTGTATAGTCTGTATATACAAACCACATTGACAACTGTGACAATGGGTGTACGGTAATATCGTCTGCAGAGACACTTGTACAAGTCTGTATATACAAACCACATTGACCACTGTGACAATGGGTGTACGGTAATATCATCTACAGAGACACTTGTACAAGTCTGTATATACAAACCACATTGACAACTGTGACAATGGGTGTACGGTAATATCATCTACAGAGACACTTGTACAAGTCTGTATATACAAACCACATTGACAACTGTGACAATGGGTGTACGGTAATATCATCTACAGAGACACTTGTACAAGTGTGTATATACAAACCACATTGACAACTGTGACAATGGGTGTACGGTAATATCATCTACAGAGACACTTGTACAAGTCTGTATATACAAACCACATTGACAACTGTGACAATGGGTGTACGGTAATATCATCTGCAGAGACACTTGTACAAGTCTGTATATACAAACCACATTGACAACTGTGACAATGGGTGTACGGTAATATCGGCTGCAGAGACACTGTACAAGTCTGTATATACAAACCACATTGACCACTGTGACAATGGGTGTACGGTAATATCATCTACAGAGACACTTGTACAAGTCTGTATATACAAACCACATTGACAACTGTGACAATGGGTGTACGGTAATATCATCTACAGAGACACTTGTACAAGTCTGTATATACAAACCACATTGACAACTGTGACAATGGGTGTACGGTAATATCATCTGCAGAGACACTTGTACAAGTCTGTATATACAAACCACATTGACAACTGTGACAATGGGTGTACGGTAATATCATCTACAGAGACACTTGTACAAGTCTGTATATACAAACCACATTGACAACTGTGACAATGGGTGTACGGTAATATCATCGGTAATATCATCTACAGAGACACTTGTACAAGTCTGTATATACAAACCACATTGACAACTGTGACAATGGGTGTACGGTAATATCATCTACAGAGACACTTGTACAAGTCTGTATATACAAACCACATTGACAACTGTGACAATGGGTGTACGGTAATATCATCTACAGAGACACTTGTACAAGTCTGTATATACAAACCACATTGACAACTGTGACAATGGGTGTACGGTAATATCATCTACAGAGACACTTGTACAAGTCTGTATATACAAACCACATTGACAACTGTGACAATGGGTGTACGGTAATATCATCTGCAGAGACACTTGTACAAGTCTGTATATACAAACCACATTGACAACTGTGACAATGGGTGTACGGTAATATCATCTACAGAGACACTTGTACAAGTCTGTATATACAAACCACATTGACTATACAAACCACATTGACAACTGTGACAATGGGTGTACGGTAATATCATCTACAGAGACACTTGTACAAGTCTGTATATACAAACCACATTGACAACTGTGACAATGGGTGTACGGTAATATCATCTACAGAGACACTTGTACAAGTCTGTATATACAAACCACATTGACAACTGTGACAATGGGTGTACGGTAATATCATCTGCAGAGACACTTGTACAAGTCTGTATATACAAACCACATTGACCACTGTGACAATGGGTGTACGGTAATATCATCTACAGAGACACTTGTACAAGTCTGTATATACAAACCACATTGACAACTGTGACAATGGGTGTACGGTAATATCATCTGCAGAGACACTTGTACAAGTCTGTATATACAAACCACATTGACAACTGTGACAATGGGTGTACGGTAATATCATCTGCAGAGACACTTGTACAAGTGTGTATATACAAACCACATTGACAACTGTGACAATGGGTGTACGGTAATATCATCTACAGAGACACTTGTACAAGTGTGTATATACAAACCACATTGACAACTGTGACAATGGGTGTACGGTAATATCATCGACAGAGACACTTGTACAAGTGTGTATATACAAACCACATTGACAACTGTGACAATGGGTGTACGGTAATATCATCGACAGAGACACTTGTACAAGTGTGTATATACAAACCACATTGACAACTGTGACAATGGGTGTACGGTAATATCATCTACAGAGACACTTGTACAAGTCTGTATATACAAACCACATTGACAACTGTGACAATGGGTGTACGGTAATATCATCTACAGAGACACTTGTACAAGTCTGTATATACAAACCACATTGACAACTGTGACAATGGGTGTACGGTAATATCATCTGCAGAGACACTTGTACAAGTCTGTATATACAAACCACATTGACAACTGTGACAATGGGTGTACGGTAATATCATCTGCAGAGACACTTGTACAAGTCTATATATACAAACCACATTGACAACTGTGACAATGGGTGTACGGTAATATCGGCTGCAGAGACACTTGTACAAGTCTGTATATACAAACCACATTGACCACTGTGACAATGGATGTACGGTAATATCATCTACAGAGACACTTGTACAAGTCTGTATATACAAACCACATTGACAACTGTGACAATGGGTGTACGGTAATATCATCTACAGAGACACTTGTACAAGTCTGTATATACAAACCACATTGACAACTGTGACAATGGGTGTACGGTAATATCATCTGCAGAGACACTTGTACAAGTCTGTATATACAAACCACATTGACCACTGTGACAATGGGTGTACGGTAATATCATCTGCAGAGAAACTTGTACAAGTCTGTATATACAAACCACATTGACCACTGTGACAATGGGTGTACGGTAATATCATCTACAGAGACACTTGTACAAGTCTGTACATACAAACCACATTGACAACTGTGACAATGGGTGTACGGTAATATCATCTGCAGAGACACTTGTACAAGTCTGTATATACAAACCACATTGACAACTGTGACAATGGGTGTACGGTAATATCATCTGCAGAGACACTTGTACAAGTCTGTATATACAAACCACATTGACAACTGTGACAATGGGTGTACGGTAATATCATCTGCAGAGACACTTGTACAAGTCTGTATATACAAACCACATTGACCACTGTGACAATGGGTGTACGGTAATATCATCTACAGAGACACTTGTACAAGTCTGTATATACAAACCACATTGACAACTGTGACAATGGGTGTATGGTAATATCATCTGCAGAGACACTTGTACAAGTCTGTATATACAAACCACATTGACAACTGTGACAATGGGTGTACGGTAATATCATCTGCAGAGACACTTGTACAAGTCTGTATATACAAACCACATTGACCACTGTGACAATGGGTGTACGGTAATATCATCTACAGAGACACTTGTACAAGTCTGTATATACAAACCACATTGACAACTGTGGCAATGGGTGTACGGTAATATCATCTACAGAGACACTTGTACAAGTCTGTATATACAAACCACATTGACAACTGTGACAATGGGTGTACGGTAATATCATCTGCAGAGACACTTGTACAAGTCTGTATATACAAACCACATTGACAACTGTGACAATGGGTGTACGGTAATATCATCTGCAGAGACACTTGTACAAGTCTGTATATACAAACCACATTGACAACTGTGACAATGGGTGTACGCTAATATCATCTGCAGAGACACTTGTACAAGTGTGTATATACAAACCACATTGACAACTGTGACAATGGGTGTACGGTAATATCATCTACAGAGACACTTGTACAAGTCTGTATATACAAACCACATTGACAACTGTGACAATGGGTGTACGGTAATATCATCTACAGAGACACTTGTACAAGTCTGTATATACGAACCACATTGACAACTGTGACAATGGGTGTACGGTAATACCATCTACAGAGACACTTGTACAAGTGTGTATATACAAACCACATTGACAACTGTGACAATGGGTGTACGGTAATATCATCTACAGAGACACTTGTACAAGTCTGTATATACAAACCACATTGACAACTGTGACAATGGGTGTACGGTAATATCATCTGCAGAGACACTTGTACAAGTCTGTATATACAAACCACATTGACAACTGTGACAATGGGTGTACGGTAATATCGTCTGCAGAGACACTTGTACAAGTCTGTATATACAAACCACATTGACAACTGTGACAATGGGTGTACGGTAATATCATCTGCAGAGAGACTTGTATAGTCTGTATATACAAACCACATTGACAACTGTGACAATGGGTGTACGGTAATATCGTCTGCAGAGACACTTGTACAAGTTTGTATATACACACCACATTGACCACTGTGACAATGGGTGTACGGTAATATCATCTACAAAGACACTTGTACAAGTCTGTATATACAAACCACATTGACAACTGTGACAATGGGTGTACGGTAATATCATCTACAGAGACACTTGTACAAGTCTGTATATACGAACCACATTGACAACTGTGACAATGGGTGTACGGTAATACCATCTACAGAGACACTTGTACAAGTGTGTATATACAAACCACATTGACAACTGTGACAATGGGTGTACGGTAATATCATCTACAGAGACACTTGTACAAGTCTGTATATACAAACCACATTGACAACTGTGACAATGGGTGTACGGTAATATCATCTGCAGAGACACTTGTACAAGTCTATATATACAAACCACATTGACAACTGTGACAATGGGTGTACGGTAATATCGTCTGCAGAGACACTTGTACAAGTCTGTATATACAAACCACATTGACCACTGTGACAATGGGTGTACGGTAATATCATCTACAGAGACACTTGTACAAGTCTGTATATACAAACCACATTGACAACTGTGACAATGGGTGTACGGTAATATCATCTACAGAGACACTTGTACAAGTCTGTATATACAAACCACATTGACAACTGTGACAATGGGTGTACGGTAATATCATCTGCAGAGACACTTGTACAAGTCTGTATATACAAACCACATTGACAACTGTGACAATGGGTGTACGCTAATATCATCTGCAGAGACACTTGTACAAGTGTGTATATACAAACCACATTGACAACTGTGACAATGGGTGTACGGTAATATCATCTACAGAGACACTTGTACAAGTCTGTGTATACAAACCACATTGCCAACTGTGACAATGGGTGTACGGTAATATCATCTACAGAGACACTTGTACACGTCTGTGTATACAAATCACATTGACAACTGTGACAATGGGTGTACGGTAATATCATCTACAGAGACACTTGTACACGTCTGTATATACAAACCACATTGACAACTGTGACAATGGGTGTACGGTAATATCATCTACAGAGACACTTGTACACGTCTGTATATACAAACCACATTGACAACTGTGACAATGGGTGTACGGTAATATCATCTACAGAGACACTTGTACA
>JAVTVY010013013.1:0-57260 GCA_036873755.1 Hanleya hanleyi
AGTTCAGTTGGCCAAGAATGGCTAATCAATGCGAGACATGTTGTCAGATTTCTCTTGAAGAGAATATTCTCAACAGAGAGTCATGCTTTGTGATAGTGGCGTTATGAGTCTCACGAAAGTGAGAGCCATGTCACTGACCACTATTTTGAGAGCGAGGCTATCTTCGTCCCAAGTAGTCTTTTCCGTCCACTGCTAACTTTTTCAACAGTCAACATACAATTCAAATTTTCCAACACGTGAATAGTGTAGTCAGGTTGATACAAATGTAAGAAACTTGATCCCCTTATATACTCATGGCGATAAGTGTTATCGGTGAGATATTAACAAAATAACATCGACTTTGTTAATTATTTGAAGCGATTAGTAAACTACATGTAATTTATGTAATCAATTGAGTTTATTAATAAACGACAAGGGACACTCATATGGATGCGTTTCTCAGTTGATTGTAAAAAAGGATCACCATTATCACACTCAGTTTTCAACCAGTAGATGTCATATACGTAGTGTCTAAAAAGAGAGTTCAACGCCAGTGGAGCCATGGGAGCCGACGATGACGTCACTTCCGGCGATGACGCCACTTTCCGCTGATAATCTCAAGACGTTACGTGTCTGTCTTAACACGTATCATGTCAATCGTAAGAGGTGACATGGTTACCTTAAGGCATTACATGGCTATCTCACGGCATTGTGAGCGAAATAGACTACGTGGCAAATCTTAAGACGTTACGTGGTTATCTCAAGACGTGACGTGCTAATCTTAAGAGGTAACATGTCAATTTTGAGACGCGACATGACGGACTTAAGGTGTGGTATGACTTTTAAAACGTTACGTGGCTATCTCAAGGCATTGTGTAGCGAGATAGACTACGTGACAAATCTTAAGACGTTACGTGGTTATCTTAAGACCTGATGTGACTATCTGGAGAGGTTACCTTGAAGGATAGGCTTTGACCAACATCAGATAGATCATTGTACCAGTTACCAACGCATCTAACCAATGAGAGTGTAGAGAGTGTAGAACGAAGTAAACAAGTTTCGAATCAGCCAATCAAAAGCTAGTACGCCCGATGTACTCAGAGGACAATGAAACATCGTCATAGGTAAAAACGATGGAGCAATTGAAGTACGTCTATTACGGTGAACACGCAATGATACCTTACTATATTAACCATCGTATTATTAATAGCGTAATAAGTTAATAATTCTATATCAAATCGTGTAAATATCCTACTATATTTTCACATGTATTAAGATTAACACCCGCTTGGGGCCGCTGACGCCCGCTAGCGTCCGCAAACGCCCGCTAGCACCCGCAAACGCCTGCTAGCGCCCGCAAACGCCCGCTAGCGCCCGCAAACGCTCGTCTCAACGCCTGTCGACATCAGAGAGAAAGAGAGAGAGATCAACACGTTCACAAGTTGATATATATTTTATTTTCCCCAATGTTACGTCGTTCCCAAGCTGGAGAACCGCGTTGGATATGTTTACAAGTCATAAAACTGGAGTGATATCAGTCTTAAACGCGCTCTTGCTGTTGTTCGTGCATTCTTGAAGTTTCATCTTCGGTCATCTCCGACATCTTTTCGCTTTATTTCTTAATTTCAGCATATGAAAAGAAGCTTCCACGATGCGATCCCAAAATGATGGCTCCCCGTCGTCCGTGTCTGGATCACCCAGACTTTCGCTTTTCTGTGATGAGCTCATGCTGTTCGCGTCAGAGAATGAGTTTTCATCACTGCCATCGCCAGAGGATGTTCTTTCAGTATCCGTATCATCGGGTAGACTCTCACTGTCTACATTAGAGACCTCGTCGGTGTCATCGTACCCATGGATATTTTTCCGATGTCTAATCATATCGTGGTACCTGGTGAACGATCGGTTCCACTCGGAGCAAGAATAAAACATGTTGAACTGAACGACAAGGGTGAAGTGAGCTAGTCTTTCTAGTAGGGTGGTATTTATGAATGATTGTCGCAGCGCCATCTATACACTGATAGGAAGAACTTTCGCTATGCATGGACGGTGTCCTATCCGATTGGTTGATGAGCTAGCGGGAGTTGACGGACGCTTGCGGGCGCTAGCGGACGTTTGCGGGCGTTGGTGGCGTTGACAGGTGCCAACGTATTACGGGGGAGTGGGGTACGTCAAAGCATTACACCGTGATGGCTTATCAACCAATCGGATAGGACACCGTCCATGCATAGCGAAACAACTCCCGCAAGCGTCCGTAAACGCCCGCTAACGCCCGCAAGCAACCGCTAACGCTCGCTGACGCCCACTAGTGTCCGAAAACGCCCGCTGACGCCCGCTGGCTTATCACCCAATCGGATAGGACACCGTTCATGCATAGCGAAAGTTCTTCCTATCGGTGTATAGATGGCGCTGCGACAATCATTCATAAATACAACCCTACTAGAAAGAGTAGCTCACTTCATCCTTGTCGTTCAGTTCAACATGTCCTATTCTTGCTCTGGGTGTAACCGATCATTCACCAGGTACCAAGATATGATTAGACATTGGAAGAATATCCATGGGTACGAAGACACCGACGAGGTCTCTAATGTAGACGTGAGAGTCTACGCGATGAAACGGATACTGAGAGCACATCCTCTGGCGATGGCAGTGATGAAAACTCATTCTCTGACGCGAACAGCATTGGCTCATTCCAGAAAAGTGAAAGTTTGGGTGATCCAGACACGGACAACGGGGAGCCATCATTTTGGGATCGCATTGTGGACAAGGCTATTGCCACACACGCCGCTGCTATCCAGGCAGATGGACAGAATGAACAGATCTTACAGAAGGCGTATATCAGCATGCAGCCCCGAATCATAAAATATGCAAAGGCTCTGTATGAAAACTACACCTTGAATCCTCTTGAAATGAAGAGAGATCATAACTACAGGGCCATCATGAAAACCAAGAGCTACTTAGAAGAGTTTATTGTGTTACCTCGCAGAGAGGCCCTAAAAATGCCACCAAGATGCGGAAACAGCAGTTCAAGGACATGTTGCTCTCGGACTTTCCCGGATTGGTAGGTAGCGAGTCTGATGGGAAAGAAGGGCTCATTCTTACTGAATAATAATAAGAACAAAAAAAAACTGACGGTGATTTACGAAGCTTCTTTTCAAATGCAGAAATAAAGAAATAAAACGAAAAGATGTCGGAGATGACCGAAGATGAAAGTTCAAGAATGCATGAACAACAGCAAGAGCGCGATTAAGACTGATATCACTCCAGTGTTATGACTTGTAAACATATCCAACGCGGTTCTCCGGCTTGGGTACGACGTAACATTGGGGACAATAAAATATATAAAAACTTGTGAACGTGTTGACCTCTTTGATGTCGACAGGCGTTGAGACGAGCGTTTGCGGGCGCTAGCGGGCGTTTGCGGACGCTAGCGGGCGTCAGCGGTTAACCTTAATACATGTGAAAATATAGTAGGATATTTACACGATTTAATATAGAATTATTAACTTATTACGCTATTAATACGTTAATATAGTAAGGTATGATTGATGAACCGTGTTCACCGTAATAGGTATGATTGATGAACCGTGTTCACCGTAATAGACGTGCTTCAATTGCTCCATCTTCTTTTTTACCTATGACGATGTTCCGTTGTCCTCTGAGTACATCTGCCGTACTAGCTTCCGATTGGCTGATTCGAAACTTATTTACTTCGTTCTACACTCTCATTGGTTAGTTCGAAACTGATGCGTTGGTAACTGGTACAATGGTCTATCTGATGTTGGTCAAAGCCTATCCTTCCACGTAACCTCGCCAGATAGTCACATCAGGTCTTAAGATAACCACGTAGCGTCTTAAGATTTGCCACGTAGTCTATTTCGCTACACAATGCCTTGTGACAGACACGTAACGTTTTATAATAGTCATACTACACCTTAAGTCCGTCATGACACGTTTTAAGATTGACATGTTACGTCTTAAGATTAGCACATCATGTCTTGAAATAACCACGTAGCGTCTTAAGATTTGTCACGTAGTCTATTTCGTTACACAATGCCTTGAGATAGCCACGTAACGCCTTAAGGTAACCATGTCACCTCTTACGATTGACATGATACGTCTTAAGACAGACACGTAACGTCTGGAGATTATCATCGGAAGTGACGACATCAACGGACGTTACGTCATCCCCGGAAATGACGTCATGGAGGCGCCCCCCGTTGGAAGTGACGTCATCGCCGGAAGTGACGTCATCGCCGGAAGTGACGTATGCATATCCGCCCGCTCCTGCCGCTCCGTCGGCTCCCATGGCTCCACTGGCGTTGAACTCTCTTTTTAGAAACTACTGTCGGGTGGTTTAGTACTGTTACTGAGAGACTAATTTGTGCAGTTTAGCGTCGTCACTTGATGGAATTGTGACTGACCCAAAGATCTTACGCGGAAACTCACGCGTGAATATCTTCTCGTAGAAGCGAATCTCGCGAGATTTAAACGAAAAGAGAGAACGGGACGTCGTACAGATCGACGCTGATTAAATGAGCTCAATGAACTTACAAACGCCAGTAGCATATAACGATGACTCTCTACGTTACAGTTCAGGAGACACTATATCATAATAAACTGAATTCCCTTAGGCGGTGTACAAGACCATGGCATTGACATGTTTTCTTACCTTTCTTAAAAAATACGCTGATGAGGAAACTAAAAGCTATGACCGAGACAGCATAGCAGAGGAGGAACACGAAGAAAAGAGAACCATCATTCCGACCGATGACGCCATAGCCTGCACGAGTCACGGGGATGACGAATAAAATAGCGAAAATAGCCATGGCTATGAAAAGATAGATGAAGGACTTGACAAACCAGGAGCTCCAGTAGGTGAAATTAGACAATCCCATCATTTTCATCGACTCCTGCAATAGAGTAAATACAAGGGCTGAATCCGACAGTCAATTTCCGCGTCCATAATCCAAATACATGGCCTCCCCAATATTTTCAGCAAATATAATGAGAAAAAAAAAAAAATCAACACACGCGACACAAAACCAAAACAAGACAGAGAAAGATTAATAAACCAATAGAGTGAAGCCAAAAACCTATATCTGTATTCCAAAATCTGCTGCCTGGCAGAATTTTGCAATATATGAATCACAATAAGACAAAAAGGCTCCCCAACAAAATATGTTATATATATATACTTGAAACGTTTTCACATATTTGGATATTATACTACAAGTAAATATTACATTCAAACGAGCATATAAAGTCGCGGTTACCAGGCCAAACATGGGCTGGTAACGTAGCACGTGACCACAACTTAGCACAGTTTAGCCTTTAGCTTTGTTTTATAATTAAGACAAATAATTCGACCCCTCCGAGGCATTAGTGTCGTGTATTAAAGTCACATGGCGAAAAGTCGGTCTAGCCCTCCAGTCTTAGTAGCGCATTTGTAAAAGTCCTTCGGAAATGAACAATAAAGTCCGTAATACTGGATGTACGGTGAATTAACTTAATTAGTTTATTGTCCGTTGAACACCTTTGGGGAGAAAAAAATCTTATTTTTGTCCATATTTGTGTGTTCTAAACAAAATTTCTGGAGAAACCGACATGTGACCGAACCAACAACACAGACTGCGTCAAACAGTGCACCTCAGAATAAAAGAGAAAGACATAATTATAAAAGTCGGAATGTACGTGCTGAAAATATGGACAATAATTTTACCTATCTCCCGAAAATCGTACCTTTTTTTATTTGAAAGGAACTTTACCTTAAGTTTCTTCTCCTTCTCGAAGATGATGTTCTTTGTGATTTGTAGGGCATTCAGAGTGAAGCTCACCACAATCACTAACGGCGCTACGATTCCAATGAAAATTCCGTCATTTGAATCTTTGTAGAAGGGTATGTACGGCATTTGCTGTAGTATAACCTTGGTGTCTCGGGTGATGTTCACGTCAGCGTTTTGGTGTTCTATAATGGCGGTCATCAAAGCCATCTGGACCGCTACGAACCCCCTCACAAGATACCCTGGAGAGAAAAACATATCCTTCAGACTGCGCGGTTACCATAGGCTGCTTGGCGTCGAGAGTATATGCCGTCCTACTGTGCATATGGAGAGAGGGGAGGCTGAAAACGGAGTTGATTATTTAATAACTCCGTACCAAACTTGGCAAATCTCTCGGACGTACACATAAAAGTATCCATGTGAAAGAGCTTCATTCTCGAATGTTGTATGTTTCAAGGAAACGATCAATCACGATTGGTCGATTTACCTTTTGAGGCACTCCCTTATCTTATTGGGGCCATTTTGAGCCTATTTTCATATACCCCCGGGCAGAGGATCATGGGTAAATTCAAAATGGCAGCCATGTGGTGTCCGCGAAAGTCGTGTTTTTCAATCTTTTCGCTCCATTTTTTCACATTTTCCTTGCCTAAAAGGCCTTAAAAGTATTTTATTTAAGCAAAACTAATTATTCTATATTTTATTTGATTTTTTTCGAGAGAAAAATCGGAAAAATCAAAATTTCGAAAAATCGACCCTAAAACGGCAGGAAAATGGCTTCCGAGAAGATGACGTCACTGTGACGTCATCATGGCGGCCATCTTGGATTTTTTTACATTTTCCGGTAGAACCCAATATACTGTGTGGTAAGTTTCAGCGCTCTAGCCTTAGTGGTAGAGAAAATATATAGGGGGGGAAGGGGGCACTTTCCGCCCCCCGCCCCCGGGCTGCGACACACCCCAAATCGCCCAGGCCAGGCAGGGTTAATATGTCACAGTGTGATGATAAGCTTATGATAATGGAGTTAATAGAAACTAAATCTGGTGCATCAGTGTATATGTATATGTTCCATTTTCATAGCATGGATTGGTCTTTTCATTGGCTTGTGGGAAGAATTGGAAGAACAACCAGCCAATCAGAGAGTGATGTTTCTTTCATTAAAATCTGCCTCATAAGTCAGACTTGATGTGACACATGCCAGCCAGAGTTATTTCCCCTGATTGTTAAACGCTCAGAGTACACAGAAAACTGAGATTATCACATTTAACAGAGACCCTCACGAGAGCTTTACTATATTAATATTGAACTGGTTTGTTGTCATATCCATGCAATACAAATTACCTCTTAAAATAAAACATCGTTCCATTACATAACAGCATTATCACTTTGTTCAACATTAGATATACAGAATTCCGGTTGAAAACCGGTGGTGTCAGAACTGATAATCAAAGGCGATTAGTATAAAATATTAATCAGCCATCCTGACCGACCATCTGAGTGGCAATACAACGAAGTTGTTATTACTCACCAGTTGACCATAACAATATTTTTAATATATTATCACTATTTGACTCATTCATCGTAAAACATATGTGGAAATCCATATATCCTTTTTATAGAAAATACAACAAAATATATATATTAAAAAAATTGTGTTTTTTTGCCAAATTATTTAAAAACTATTTTCAAAATAACCTAAAAATATAGAGTGGGGGAAATGTCTACTGAAAGAAATGTCCACTGGGGGAAATGCCCACTGGGGGAAATGTCCATGGGGGGTAATGTCCGCTGGGGGAAATGTCCACTGGGGGAAATGCCCTGGATTCTATTTCAACTTAGGGTGAGGGGATTTCCAAGAGTTCAGTTCGCGTCGGAGTCCTAATGCCCGCGACGTTAGTCACACTGCCTTGTTTCATTCAAATGCTTATTGAAGTAGCACAGAATAGTATATGATGGGGGTTTTGTCCCCTGGGGGTTTTGTCCATGGGAGTTTTGTCCACTGAAGGTTTTCTCCTACACTCGCTGGAAGGGAGTATATATGGACATTTCCCCCAGTGGGCATTTCCCCACATATATTTTTAGCTTATTTTGAACATATTTTTAAAATGATTTGGCAATAAGACAAGTTTTTCTTTAATTTTTCTTTTTCTTTTCTCTGTGAATGTGAGAATATAAAAATTTCCACATATTTTTACGATAAATGGATCACATAGTGATACACAGTATATAGCCATACAGTATTATAGCACATTTTAAAACACTATCGCACATAAGTTTAGGCTACAATTAAGTTTTACAATAAAGCACATCATAATAGCACCTTTTTAAACAGTATAATGGATATCATATAATAGTATATCATAACTAGTGATATCATATAATATTCATATGCATAGATTAACTGAATATGCAACTATGAAACTATTGTTTACCAAGTCGCAATAGAAATGTACATAAAACCTATTAATACAATGTTAACGGAATGTAAAAATGACTGATTGAAGATGTCCGAGTTTTGTCAACTGCTCAGAAAAATAAATAAATAAAAAAATAAATGAAAAATGCGGCTGAAGAAAGTGACTGATGTTTTAATTCATGACATCACATAATGACCTTCCAAACGTCATAGCCTTCGATTTCTGGCGCGGTTTTAGAACTTTCATTCAGCATCACTGCAGGCTTTTTGATATCTCATCAAGCGCACCATCTTCAGCTACCTTTCCTGTTTTGACAAACAAGGGTATCAGACACGGTCGCATAGAAAAGTGATCGACATAATTACTTAAATATTTCCTCCAATTAATTTTCTAATTATTACTTAATCTTTCCTCCAGTGTGTTATTTTATGTATATTTTCATATTTCCTCTTTATCTCCCATATGTACTCGGGTTCATATTCATGTACAAGTCTGTGATTTTACAATTTCAGATGTCTTTACTATACCGTATATGTATTTTAAATATGCATACGAAGTAATCCTTGATATTATACGTAATGAACTATTTCTAATGCTCAATTTAAAAAAAAACTGCCTTGTGTTTGATAAAGAACAGTGCTAGCTGACAGAATATTCATCCTGTGATTTTACAATTTCAGATGTCTTTACTATACCGTATATGTATTTTAAATATGCATACGAAGTAATCCTTGATATTATACGCAATGAACTATTTCTAATGCTCAATTTAAAAAAAAACTGCCTTGTGTTTGATAAAGAACAGTGCTAGCTGACAGAATACATCCCCCCCCCCACCGACCACCCACCATTCAGCAACAACAACCCAAAAAATAGACTCCTTAGCCGATGTTTTCGGACTAGGGTCTATGGCTGCATGTGTATATGAAATATAAAATATTTTTGGGACAGGATGCGTAAAAATTAAATTCTCATAAAACGAAAAAAAGCATCAGTGTAGGTTTGATCGGAACTGAAGGGTACGAGTGTTATAATACCATTGATTCACTGGAGTTCACGAATGAAAAATAAGACGTTCCCTCTTTGAAAAACAAAAAAAAAGTCCATACCATGCAAGTGGCAGTACACAATTTTTTTTTTCAGTGGGTCCCCAAAAAAATGTGTTCATTGAGAAGTAGATTCGTAAAAAATTCCAAACCGAGACGAATACTTGCAACTTCCCCAAACAGATATTTTCTGATCTATTTATCGCTTGCTCATTCTGGAGCAAACACATCTATCAAAACCACATCTCTAATTTCCAAAGCTTTGTCCTTACAACCTGCTCCTGGTTGGAAACTGTGTTGAACCAGACAGCTCCTGAACAGCTATAGATTCCTGCATCACAACGATAACTGGCTAGTATACATGTACATGTACATCCATGATCAACCATAAGCATACGGAGAAGATGAAAAGGGGAATTCAAGTAGTGTTCCATATTAAAATGATTTGCTTTTTGGATTCTTCGAGATATATTGGAAACCTTTTCCCGAAGAGAGTACGGATTTGCCGGAAAGCAAGAAGACCAAAAACGCTTATGTTGCCAAAATAGTTAATGAAATCGGAACCTGTGTCATAATCAATTTCTAATGTTCCCAAAGAAACATATCTAGAGAAATTTTATGTATGAAACAAGCGGACTCGAGAAGGCCAAGCTGCCGCGAAGTGTCGGAGTCCAAGCCCCAACTGACCTCGCTGAAGAATCCATTTTCTCTTCGCGCTTGAATTGTATGATTGTTTTTATTTTCGTGCTATTAATGCTGTTATATGAATTATGGGCGCAGAAATTCTATTATTGACGAGGGATGAATATTGAGTGACTGACTAGACGCTAGGTTTATCAACAACTTGTCAACAAGCTTGCTGTTTCTTCGCGATGGATGGAATGAGACTGGATGTTTGTAGAAAAACCATCCAGTAAAGTATGAGAGTCTTGAGTGAATTCTCACAAAGAAGGGAGTCATGCTGACATATCCGCCGCATAGACTCGCCACAGGTTAGCTTTTTCTCCGTTGTTCAAGAGGGGCTTTTCCAAGTGAGTGGGGATGGAAAATTAACACGAAAATTGAATGGCGGCCATTTTGACTCCTCAGAAATTATCATATTCTATTTCGAACAGAAGATCTATATTGGGTAAACTATACATGCAACAAGGTTAATTTATTCGAATTATGCTCAGCATTCTGCCACGGAGATTAGTCTCCAGCGTCACTAACTTCATATATTGCAGACATCACCGATGGAAATACACGATGCCACATGTCAGGTCAATCAAATGTAGAGTATTAGATAAATACCCAAGATGTGACCTATTCTGGATATCAGCTTTGTGAATGAGTTGGAGAGATATGTAAAAGGTGGGTAAACTTGACGTTTGGCGACTGAAAAGCAACCATATCAGTCTACAGAATAACTTCTCTTGGTACCTCACTTTCAGACTTTAGAATACGGAGGTTTCTAGGATGTAGCCGTAGTATCTCAATCTCGCTTTTATTGCAGCTGTTCATGTGGAAATTTAACCACACATGCCACTTGTCCAATGAAAAGCGATTCTCGAAAGCCATTTTGAAAAGAAAACGGCCGCCATCTCGAATTCCATCAGTTCTGATGCAACAAAACTGTGTTGATCTGCTTCCTTGAGTACGCAAATGTGGGTATTACCATTTAAATTGGCCTCCTATATGTCTCAGAAGTGCAGAAATGCGACTTTGTGGTATTTGATGGCGGCCATTTTGAAATTCAAAATGGCGGCCAAATACGGATTTACAAGCCGGACTCCCCCTCCAAAAATGAATCATATGTGTTTATCTATCATTCTGCCAAATTTCATGCTTTTATCAAAAAGTGCACAATCATTTCACATATCTGCCTGACTACTCTGCTTTATAGTTTACACGGAGAGAGGGGAGCGTGCACTCCTATATGGCCTGGGCGATTTGGGGTGTACCACAGAGCAGAGGGTGCTTTCAATTAGTTCCCGCCGATGAGCAGTAGTGGGAACATGACCTTCAGAACACCGTCATGTATCCTACTCCCTATACTCAGCACCGTGAACCTGTGTTTCGGAGCTGTCATTTTCCACTACTGTGAGCTCACCGTAGTACGTGTGTATACGTACAATTTCAGACAGGGTTCCGTTGATGTCGACACTTACCGCCATTATATGGGCTTCTCAAGGATCGGGGTCTGTCATCAAAGTACTGGTCGTAATCATAAAGAGATTCGGTTTTCCACCGCGACCGCCCGCGGTATCCTCTCGGTGGTCGTATCTTTAATGTCATCTGTTTTGGAACGCTTCCGTTTGAAGTGAAGTCACCACCGAAGACAACGGCTCCCAGATTGTCATTGTCCCCTCCTCCGAACTTCTCGTAGTACAGCAATAAAGATTCCTCATCCGGAAAAGGCATACCTGTTCAAAGATGAAAGTATGGAAATAAAATATATGAATAAAATAGGCTATATCGGATTTCGCGAAACATTTGCCCAAAAATATGAAGAGAGGTGCGTACGTCAGATTCATCAAAGATATGAGAGTTCATTTAGTTTTCTGTTTACCTGAATTCTACGGAAGCGTCTAGGGGACCTTGGTGAGAAAAAAACTAGTATAAACCGGTATCTCGTAATTACGCCGTAGCTATCCCGCAATTACGCGTTAACTATCTCGTAATTACGCCTTAATATCTGATAATTACGCGTAAGCTATCTCGTAATTATGCGTTATCCATCTCGTAATTACGAGCTAGCTGTCTCGTAAATACTCGTTAGTATATCGTCATTACGCGTTAGCTTTCTCGTAATTACGACTAAGCTATCTCGTAATTACCAGTTAGCTATAGAGAGTAGTAGGCCTATAGAGAGCGGAAATGTTAGAGTATAGCAGGAGGTGGTGGGACGGCAACGTTACTTCCGGTCCAAAATGGGGACCGATCTTCGAGGTCACTTCCAACAATGACGTTACGTCCGGCAATACGTCATTTCCTGTTCGAGGAGTAGTATTAAAAGCGATGGCACGGTAGACGCCCTAAGTCGGACACGTGATCCACGGCCCAGTAGGTCAAAGGTCAAACCATAATGGCGGTACAATGTCAAAGGTCTAGCCAATGAGTATTACAGAAATGGCAAATGAGGCAGAATAGAGGGCAGATCAGGAGCTGTGTGAATGACGGAGAACCAATGGGGTTAGAAACATGAAAGTTTCTCTAAACGGAAGTCGTGCAGACTGGCATTCCGCAATTTGTTCTATCATGCCGATGTGAAGGCTAAAAATGTACGGGGGATAAGAATGCCCGGGGCTAAGAATGTCCGGTTCTATCTCCAAACCCAGCTAGGACACTTTTATCCCCATTGGGAACAAGTGTCCGTCCTTGGTTGAAATAGAAAAGGATATGAAAAGGACATTCTTATCCATCACACCGGAAATAGACGTTTTAGTGAATTGGTCGTCCTCTCGGTCACCAATTGTCGGAAAAACTTTCAACCCGAATCGGTTATATTCTATTTTTGGAAATAGCATAATTATAAGATTATGTTGAGGCACACGAAAATTGCGTATTAAAACTCGAATGCGAGCTTTCCCATTCAAACTGTTCCAACATTTCTAGAAACACTCTTAAAAAGTAGCAAAATTGGTCATATTCGGGCTGATTTCCAGAACAATCTGCAACAGCGATTTCAATTAAACATATATTTTTTGTTGCCCGTACCGGTGCCAAGATTAAATGAAGAAAAAAATCAGGGGTCAACTCTACCCGATTTCCGTCAGACTTTCTCGGCGTAAATAAAACAACGGTTTTGAAGCACGTAAAAGGGGCATAACTCAGGCTGTACAAAATTCTCGTCCTTGTTCAGGGAACAGTTATTGGGACTTCTCGATTCGCATATATACTCTTTTGAAAGACCTGAAATGCCCAACAGGATAGTACCATAGATATGAGCCGACAAATGGGGAAGCTAAAATGGACGGTCTGCCCTATTATGAAACCATATAGGGGTCACTTCCTACGAAACCAAGGCCTAACAAGAGCCCAAGGGGCTTCAATATACGCCCGTATATCTGGAATTACATTGGTTCAAATTTCAAGGTTGTTTAATAGCCTTGATTCCAATTGGTAGCTAGCAATCCAGAGAAAGGTCTACAATTTTGTGCTTCTGAGAATGTAACATATATCACATCTTATATTGAATGATAAACTAAAATGGGCTTAATTCTTGGTAACTATAGTTGACTTTGAAGCAATAGCCGAGAGCTCAAATATCCCACACTGAAATCGACAAGAGTCAAACACAAGAAAATAGTAGTTTTCCTGCAAATGGATTCCTTTCAGCCGAGAGAATTTTTCATGAAGAAAGAAGTGATGAAGGAAACCTTTGTTCTTGAGTTAATAAACAGGTATGAAGTTCATGAAGGACCCCTCTCCCATTTAATTAGTAATGTATGGTTTTTATTTCACAACAGTTTAACTAAATGTAGCTGTTTCAAACATGGGAGACAACTCCACAGGACAAATGCCATAAACATGTATGGGAGAGAACTCTGAATACTTGGTTCAGTTTTGGGGGACTGTGACCTTGACCTTTGACAAATTGATCTCAAAATGTATGACTCCTCTTTGCCATGCGAGTAAGGTATACTCAAAGTGTGGTACCAATCATACTTTGGAACTAGAGATATCACATGGACAACTTGTATTAATGGATGAATGCACAGAACGCAACATCGCATTACATTACCTCGTCTTCGACAGGCATATGAAAATGTGACTTTAAATGATTTCTTGATTTTGGGGTCAGTAACCTTGACCTTTGACCCACATTTTGGTATGTAACACGTGTCCCTCTAATGTATCTACTGGCCGAAAAAAAGTTATTTTTTATGATTTCCTGATTTCGGAGTCACAGTGACCTTGACCTTTGACCTGACCTAAATTTTGGTACACGACACATCGTCTTCCCTCACTGTATCAATGGACTAAAAAAAATCTCGATTTTTATGAATTTCATGATTTTGGAGGTCACAGTGGCCTTGACGTTCGGCCTTGACCTACATTTTGATACGAGACACATCATGTCCCCATAATATATCTAGTGACCAAAAAAAATGTTTTAAAAGATTTCTTGATCCTGGGTCACAGTGACCTTGACTATTGACCTTGACCTAAATTTTGGTACGTCACAAACAGTCTCCCCGTAATTTTCTCAATGGACACAAAAAATCATAATTTTTAACAATTTAACGATTTCGGGGTCACAGTGACCTTGACCTTTGACCTTGACCTACATTTTGGTATGTGACACATCATGTCCCCCTAATGAATCTACTGACACAAAAAAAATGTTATTTTTAATAATTTCCTGATGTTGGGGTCACAGTGACCTTTGACCTTGACCTAATTTTTGGTATGCGACACTTCATTTCCCCCTATAGAATCCACTCACACAAAATTAATATTTTTTAACGATTTCCTGAATTTTAGGTCACACTGACCTTTGACCTTGATTCTGGGGTTGCAGTGACCATGACTATTGAACTGGATCTAAGTTTTGGTACATGACAAAACGGCTCCCCTTAATTGCTCAATGGACAATTTCACGATTTTGGGGTCACAGTGACCTTGACCTTTGACCTTGGCCTACATTTTGGTAGGTGACACACACATCGTGTCCCCCGAATGTATCTATTGACACAGGAAAAAAATTCCTGATTTTGGGGTCGCAGTGACCTTTGACCTTGACCTATTTTTTGGTATGCGACACTTCATTTCCCCCTATTAAATCCACCCACAAAAAATTAGAAATTATTAATGTTTTTCCTGATTTTCAGTCACACTGACCTTTGGCCTCTGACGTCGACCTACATTTGGCATGCAACACATCGTTCCCCCCTAGGGCATCCACTCACCAAAAATTAGAACTGAAGATAGAAAACTGTCAATGATCACTGATTTCCTGATTTTAGGCAACAGTGACCTTTGACCTCTGACTCCGACCTCAACTTTGGTACGCGACACATCGTCTCCACCTAGCATATCCACTCACAAAAAATTGCAACTGTGGATAGAAAACGTTCACAGATATAGACCGGACACGAATACTTCAGTGATTTCCTGGTTTTTTAGGCCAGTGACCTTTGACCTCTGACCTCCCCATAGGGTATCCACTCACCAAAAATTGGAACTGTAGATAGGAAACTGTCTCAGATATAGACCGGACACGAGAACCGGACAGACGGACGGAAACCGCCATCACATAATACGTCCGCCTGTTGGCGGGCGTATAAAAATTGAAAGAAACATACACAATCTGTTGCCCTACCTCGTAATAAACACACTAGTGGAGGTGTCCATCAAGGTGAAAGAGAGTTCATTTTTATTTTCTGCTCATCACTTGATTTGGATCATACGTCTTATACCAGGCAAAAAAATGTAACCAAAAATTACATTTTCCCTATCTAGCTACCGGGGACATACACCATTTATTTTGTTAAGCCTAAGGTGTGCATTCAGAGTACTATTGCGCATGCACGGGATCGAGTGCGCATGCCCACCATGTGTGGAACATGATACGGAGAACCATTGGGGCGAGAAATATGGTAGTTTCACCAAATGAGGTCTCTGGAGCCAGACAGTGTCATCAGTTCCTGTTATCCTGGACACTGATCAGCCCAGTCAGTACAGCACCCGGTCACCCATCCAAGTATTGACCGAGCTCAACGTTGCTTAACTTCAGTGATCTGACGAGAACCGGTGTGCCCAACGTGATACGCCGTACCGATATGTGATAGTCAGCGATGTTTGCGCGCATACTCAAGTTGGTGGGTTCGTCTGACAAATTCATACCATACATGGCAGAATATGAGTTTGGCATAGCTTTTAGACAAGTCGTAATTTTTAGGATCCACATTCATGACATCATGACTTCCCCGAACATACCCATATTTGAGCAAATCAGAAGCCAGGCAATGTGTCGTATATTTCATCCCATTTGAACTTCGATCACATCAAATAGATTGTTCTTCAGTGTATTCTCGTTTCCAATTCGGCTTGTCCGTGAACCCGGTGAAGCGCACTCTCACGCCTTCAGCTCATTGGCTGTTATTTTAAACGGGCAGTCCGAGTAATAGACTATGCCGTGCCATTTGCGTACACTTCGCCATCCATAAGATGGTTTGCGAATCGTGTGTCTCCATTATCGCAGAGCGATATCTGGCGTTTTACCGGATTCTGTTTGGCCTTCATCCGGCGGAGAACAGACTCGAATACACACCTCGGAAACAGATATTGCCTGGGCTTACAAAATATATAGGTATGAATAACTTTCGTATCATCCAAGAGGTGTGGTAGATCTGTAATTTTGAATAAGTAGATCATCACATGACTCGAAAATGGCGGGTTACGCTGGGGTTACGTCGGTAGACTTTAGCTGATTGGCTGACGAAGTCACGTGGTATTTATTTCTGGAAATTCCCTCCTGCAGTTGCCGAAAGTAGGCTGAACATGGATACACACGATCTCAGGGTCAGTCTTGCCGCAGTAGTATATAGACAGTAAATGGAGCCTCATTGACCTCAAAAATTTGCATATTGGGGGAGGTCACGGGGAGGTCACAGAGGTCAAGTGCACTATAGTTCCGGCAGAATGACCAAATAGCTACCTCCAACACAGGAGAGTTCCAATTGTTGCAGGGAATGTATTCATCCGCGGTGATGCGGTCTGGCGGTGATGCGGTCGCGGGAAAAAGCTTCCGCGGAGAAAAAGTAGTCCCCAGACTTCAAATACGCTGCATGGTCCGATGGGATCGAATGAGGTATCAAAGTGAAGCATTCGTGAAGGAGCATCTAATGGGCTGGGTGTGGGGTTGAAATATCGGCATTCTGCGAATGCGCGGTGGCCAAAGGGTATGGAAATAGACGTTTTGGAGCTAGGGGAGCCCCTAATGGTCCAATGGGGTCATATGAGGTATCCATGTGAAGCATTCGTGAAGGGGCATCTGATGGGCTGGGTGTGGGGTTGAAATATCGGCATTCTGCGCATGCGCGGTGGCCAAAGGGTATGAAAATAGACGTTTTGGAGCTAGGGGAGCTCCTAAT
Source organism: Hanleya hanleyi (assembly GCA_036873755.1). Classification (NCBI taxonomy): domain Eukaryota; kingdom Metazoa; phylum Mollusca; class Polyplacophora; order Lepidopleurida; family Hanleyidae; genus Hanleya; species Hanleya hanleyi. The sequence goes on from JAVTVY010013013.1 coordinate 17,301, forward strand.
GGTCCAATGGGGTCGAGTGAGGTATCAAAGTGAAGCATTCGTGAAGGGGCATCTGATGGGCTGGGTGTGGGGTTGAAATATCGGAATTCTGCGCATGGGCGGTGGCCAAAGGGTATGAAAATAGACGTTTTGGAGCTAGGGGAGCCCCTAATGGGCCGATGGAGTTGTATGAGGTATCCATGTGAAGCCTATGTGAAGGGGCATCCAGTCATGGGTGGGTGCATGTAAATATTTTCCTGAAAAAAAACCAAAAAAAACGGAACACGGACTTTATCGAAAAATCCTGGAAAATGCCTATATGGGGTATGGGGGGTATATAGGTCGCCGGGCTTAACGGGGCTTGCCTATCAATAGAGTTATCTCCCCCTAGTTCCAGGGTGGGTGTATGTAAAAATTTTCCTGAAGAAATACGGAACACGGACTTTATCCTAAATTACGGGAAAATGCCTATATGGAGTATGGGGGGTATAGGACCATCCTGGGAAACCTACTTCTAGACATTTGCGGTATGGTTGTTTGGATTTGTTTTCTTAGTCTCGTCAAGACAAACATGATAGGAAGTGTCGCGGAGCGAATCGGTGAAATTTTTGAAAAAAGTCACCGAGACCCATATAGACCCATATAGTCCCATACTGGGGGCATAGGACCAATGTTTGTCCCACTGGGAAACCTACTTCTCGACATTTGCGGTATGGTTGTTTGGATTCGTTTTCTTAGTCTCGTCATTTAGAACATAATAGGAAGTGTCCCGGAGCGAAACGGTGAAATTTTTGAAAAAAGTCACCGAGACCCATATTGACCCATATAGTCCCATACTGGGGGTATAGGACCAATGTTTGTCCCACTGGGAAACCTACTTCTATACATTCGCGGTATGGTTGTTTGGATTTGTTTTCTTAGTCTCGTCAAGACAAACATGATAGGAAGTGTCGCGGCACGAAACGGTGAAATTTTTGAAAAAAGTTCGAGGTCTGTCTATAGCCCCATATAGACCCATATAGACCCATATACTGGGATATACGCCCAATGTATGTATAAATCCATACGGGGTGGACATGTTGGAGTCTAGGTGAGTCCCTGGTGGTCCAATGGTGTCATATGAGGTCTTATTTTGAAGCCCTCATGCAGGAGCACTTGACTACACTAATGGTTCGTACGTTGTCAATACTCTGCGCATGCGCAGCCTGGCCGTAGTATAGAAAGCAGACATTTTTGGAGGTGTGTGTGTGGGTGTGTTTGGGTTAGAGTCTGAGATGGGCTATTCACGGTTCGAATGGGTCGTGTGAGGTATCAATGTGAAGCCTATGTAATGGAGCCTCTGATGGCGTGGATGTGGGGTAGAAATAGGGTCATTCTGCGCATGCGCGGTAGCCAAAGGGTATGGAAATAGACGTGTTTGTGGTCTAGGTGGGCCCCTCATGGGCCTATTGTGTCGAGTGAGGTATCCAAGTGAATCCTAGGTGGGGGAGCATCCACCTGGACTAACATTCACGTGGTTTGGTGGGTCTGCGCAAGTGTGTGTGACGTCACTTCCGGTTTTTCAGAATGCTCAAACACTACCTCCAACTTTCCCGGCCCGGCCCGGCCCGGCCCGGCCCGCCCCGGCCGCAGCGCGCGCGCGGGTTCTCCGGCCGCAGCGCGCGCGCGCGTCATCACCGGCAGTGGGCGGATGCATGTCGGATCAAAAGGTCAAAGGTCACATCCAGGTCAAAAGGTCTCCCTTTCGGCAAGGTTCGGAGGAGACAATGCTGCGGCATCGATAGTCAGAGCTTGAACCCCAAAAGGGGATTGTAAATTAACCTGGGAAGGATGGGCAGTTCCATTTGGACCAATCAGCGGTCGAGAAAAAGAGCCAATGAGCGATCGATAAAAGAACCAATGGACGAGTACTAGGTACACGTCTGCGCCTCCATCCGGGTACTGGGATGCTTTCGCCTACGTCCGCGCCTACATCCGGGTTCTTCTCAACATCCGGGTTTCCCAGTGGGTTTTTCCCCGTCTTCCATCTGGGTACTGTGGTTTTACATCCGGGTTCTCATCTTACATCCGGGTTTTTCCATATTTAAAAATACATAGAACTTATAGTAATAAACTTAATCTATACGTGTTGGACGAGTCTTCACTCACCGTCTTCCTTTACACGCACCTCAATGAAATGCCCGCTCCAAACCTAGACTGATTTCAGTTTGACTGAATCTCCACATTGGGCATTTATGCATTATGAATAAAACACACAAGACAGGGTTTTTTGGTGAGATCTCATTTTGTTTTTTATTCAGTAACAACAACAACGTGAGAACAACCACGTGAAAACTGAAGCCCAGAACAGGGGGCTTGTACATTGAAAAAACTGAAGCCCAGAACAGGGGGCTTGTAAACTTAAGCCCAGAACAGGGGGCTTGTGTACATTGAAAGAACTTAAGCCCAGAACGGGGCTTGTACATTGAAATGATGGGCGGCCCAGTCATATACGAGTACATCGCGGTCCTCGGCCTTGGGGTACTCGTCAAACATCTGTACGATGGTAGATAAGGTCCTTCCCCGGCATCGATGGTACAGGTAAAACAAGCAATATTGTCCGCACACGCTACTGGTCAGGCTTTGCAACGTTTGACTGTTCCAACACCACGTCTCTGTACCTTGATCCATGAAGTCTGTTAAATCGGGATGGAGGGGTGGCAGGCCATACGGGTCAAAGTATTCCCCCTGCTGTTCTGTCAAGTACACGGCCACCCAATGTTCACCGGGCCGATCCATCGGGTCCGTGTTGAGAACGTATGCAGCAGGATACATACGGTCTAATGGGAACACATCTCGGGCGAACACCCCTTGAAAGACCCTACGTGTCCCTGGGTCATTCTCCAGCACGGTGGTTATCTGGTCTGTATCCATGTTAGGTGAAGAAGTCACACAGGACGTTGCGCGCCTTGTCCACTTGAATGATGTTGTCAAACTCGGCGTAGCAGATCACATTGACGGTGGTCGCGAGGGCTCGTGCAAAGTGGATTTCCAACCGTAAATTGCCTTGCTTGGCCAGGGCCAGCTGATGGTCGTTCTCTAAGGTGGGGGTCAGATCGAAGCAGAACAACGTGTATCCGTTCCCGTAGTCCTTCCGACTGATCAAATTCCCTTCGTCCTGGTTGATTTGACCGGTGGCTGTAAACAGGCTCTGATAGGCTCGAATGAAATTCCTGCGCCCAAAGTTCGGTGTTAAGGCCGTGGCTGGCACCTGTTGTCCATCCGCATGCAGGGCCACAAAATTGATGCCGAAATGTTTAAAGTCAAACGGATTCTCTGGGTAGGCTCCGCTGAAACTGGCATTTTCCACACAGGCCAGGATCAATCGCTTGGGTAGTTCCCCCAGGAACAGGTTTTCTTTGTTGGCGCTCATATTTCCAGCAGGCACAGAGAACACTTTGGTTTGTACACGTCGGATAGGGTACTGGGCTGGTTTTGTTTCCAAGGCTTTCATGTGTCCCAATTGAACGGCTGGATTCGGTTTCACTTTTCGGACATACAGGACTGCGTCTTGGATAACAATCTTATAGTCAGCTGCATGCCCCTCTACGTTAGTGGCAATCAAGGCGAAGGTCGGAGGCGCCCGTATCAGTCGGATTTTGATGGGGATCTTGTTCAAGAGGTACCGGTCTTGCATGAACATGTCTGCGTGCAGTCGACCCATGAGATCCACCGAGGCAGTGTTCGCAGTGAAAGCCTTCCGTTTGTTATATCCCACATTGTCCACCGTGTCCATGTGCTCGGATGTGTCCTGGTAGAATAAAGCGGCTGTCAGCTGAGATTTTTTAGCCTCTCGCACCGCTAAAGACCGGAAAGCCACCCCCGGCCTGTTGGGCATAATAGTCCATATAGCTGCGTGCATCGCACTCGTAAGGTACTTTCATTATGCAAAGTGGGAGCACGTGCTTGACGAAAATGAAGTGTCAGCACCACTTTTCCTTTTTCGAATGCCACCGGTCGTCCCGTGTCATCTCTTATATCCACCGTGATCGTGTTGATGTCGGTTTGTCGTACGGGCAGGTAGAGCATGTGGAAAACTGTGGGTGACTTGATCTCCATACGTCTTTTTAATGGGGACCACCCGTAACAGAGGGGTGTTGATATCGCTTTATCCTCCATGACACGGCACTGTTTCCACCGTCATCGCCCTATTCAAGATATCTACAATTTCCCACTGACCAACCTCACCCGTCTACGCAGCTACGTGGAAACCATCTTCAATGACCAACCTACGGCCTTCACATTAAATGTAGCATTTGGGTACATCTTATGCCATAAGATGACGGGTGAATTGCGCCATTTCTATTCCAGTGCCATCAACCCAGTGTACGACCAACCGTTTACCATCATTAACCGGAGGTCACTAGAGATGATGCTGGACCAAGTGGAACAATTGGATGTCTTGGGATGGGCCCAACAACAACGACCCAACACCAAGTGGACAGTGAAGAGGGTGACCAATGTTACGTTTTTCCTTACCAAGCTGATCCACCACCGCCATCGGTTGAATGCGTCACTCGTGCACTGATTAATACCATAACATGCCGTACATACTCTCTATGTCTACATGCTGATCATTGACTTGAGCTCAGTAAACACTTGTACCTAATGTGACGGTGCGTTAAATAATAAAACATGGTGTTTGATATTTCAATTTGTTTTGCTGTGAACATACTAAACATACCCAGGGTGGCTCCCCCAGCCTGGGTATGATGTAACATTGGGGATAATAAACTGTATGAACATTGCTGAACTTGTTGTTATTCACATCACCCCATTGACTTGATAGGCAGGTCCCAATAAGCCCGGGGACCGATATTAGCCCTTTTGGCAAGAGGTGATGGGGGTTTTCCCCTATTTTAGGGGTAAAGTCCGTATTCAGCTTTTTTTCTGGCGAAAGTTTTACATGCAACCAACGGCCGAGACACTAGGCCAGGCGGATGCCCCCTCACCTAGGCTTCACATTGATACCTCATACAACTCCATCGGCCCATTAGGGGCTCCCCTAGATCCCAAAACGTCTATTTCCATACCCTTTTCCCATAATTCCCTGTCTGCGCATGCGCAGAATGGTGACAACGCCCGAGCCGCTAGTCCAGTCAGATACCCCTTCACGAATGCTTCACATTGATACCTCATATGACCCCATTGGACCATTAGTGGCTCCCCTAGCTCCAAAACGTCTATTTTCATACCCTTTGGCCACCGCGCATGCGCAGAATGCCGATATTTCACCCCCACACCCAGCCCATTAGATGCCCCTTCACGAATGCTTCACTTTGATACCTCACTCGACCCCATCGGACCATGCAGCGTATTTGAAGTCTGGGGACTACTTTTTCTCCGCGGAAGCTTTTTCCCCCGACCGCATCACCGCCAGACCGCATCACCGCGGATGAATACATTCCCTGCAACAATTGGAACTCTCCTGTGTTGGAGGTAGCTTTTTGGTCATTCTGCCGGAACTGCCGGAACTGTGACCTCCCCGTGACCTCCCCCAATATGCAAATTTTTTAGGTCAATGAGGCTCCATTTACTGTCTATATACTACTTGCCGCGTATAGATGACCGAAATGGTTACAGGTTGATGCCGTGCGTGCAGGGCTGGTACGGAGTACAAGTCCTGCATTATGAACGTTGCAGAAATTTATTCAACTGGATCTGTAGTCAAGTTGTCATGAAAACATGAACATCAACATGCGTTCTCGTGCCATCAGAGTCGTGCTACCAGAACGCGTCTGACGGAGAGCTTGCGAAAAGCATAGCTCATACCTCGGCGACAAAGGTCCACATGCATATGTGTTCTAAGTTTTATATTTCATAAGAAAGATATAACCAAGCACCATGTTCTTGGATAAGAAAAGTGGAGACGGGAAATAGAGTGACCTACCTTGACAAAAGAACCCTTTCCCATAGGTGCGCTCCAGTAAAAGTAAACGGTCCATGATTTCCCTGGTCAATGTGTTATTGGGCGCGTAGAGGAAGCACGTACGACCATACTCATTGAGGAAGGTATGGGAAGTAGCCGTCAGATCAAAGGACGCTGTTTGTCCGGACGCTGGGTATGTCTTGGACGTACTACGAACGCCAACGATCATGGCAGCGAAACCTACTGGAATGAACAGTTCGAATACTGTCACACAAAATTTCCTTTTCTGAAGTATCCAATTTTTCCATAGAAGCAACAAGAACTTCCTCGGTAAAGCCATTATACAGACAATTCCCGATAACAGTGCTCTATCCACAGATTCTTCCAGACAATTCCCGATAACAGTGCTCGGTACTACAGATTCTTCCAGACAATACCAGATCACAGTGCTTATTCACAGATTCTTCCAGACAAGCCCCGATAAACAGTGCTCTATTCACAGATTCTTCCAGACAATTCCTGATAACAGTGCTCTATTCACAGATTCTTCCAGACAATTCCCGATAACAGTGCTCTATTCACAGGTTCTTCCAGACAATTCCTGATAACAGTGCTCTATTCACAGATTCTTCCAGACAATTCCCGATATCAGTGCTCTATTCACAGGTTCTTTCAGACAATTCTCGATAACAGTGCTCTATTCACAGATTCTTCCAGACAATTCTCGATAACAATGCTCTATTCGCAGATTCTTCCAGACAATTCCCGATAACAGTGCTCTATTCACAGATTCTTCCAGACAATTGCTGATAACAGTGCTCTTTTCCACAGATTCTTCCCGATAATACCAGATATCAGTGCGCTATCTGAAGGTTCTTCCATACAATTCCAGGTAGCAGTGTTCCAACCACGGATTCATTCAGAGAATTCCAGATACCAGTGCTCCATCCACAGATTCATCCAGACGATACCATATATCAGTGCCGTCCACAGATTCTTCGAGAGATTTTCAGATACTGTTAGCAGATGTAGTGCTCTCTCATTCAACCAATATCAGACTGAGCGCGTGCAGTAGTGCTTCCTTTACCACCAATCGTACTGATATAGCGACCACGTTCAAAGCGCACTGTCCCTGGAAATATAAAACATTCGTTAACGTAGATCCATTCTAAATGGCATCAGATTGATTACCTCCTACTGTGAGATATAGACATAGGCGAACCGGTATCCTCTGATTGCACTGGGGTTAAAATCACGGCGCGAAGCTTTAGTGCGCATGGCTCTCGGCCTATCACAGTATCGTCCGTAACGCGTTATACCGACGTTGGGGAGTTTACAAACGACAATAGGAGAATAAAGGCCAAACTCACCGATGGGACCTACATTTCTGAATTTGGGGAAATGTGATGTGTCTCACAATCTTAATAAATTAATATCATATCAATGCTCCCCAATCGTACATGTCGCTGTATAGGATCTTACGTATTTCAATTTAATTTGGTGTTCTGAGCGCCCATACCATGGATATTTAATAGCATTATGACATCATGGTGGCATCTGGACTCTTCCATTTGCAGTCGGGAAGGGGAGATAGGTTCACTGTGTCCATTTACCCCAATGTTTACACCAAAGATCAGTCCATATATCTACCCCGTATTATGGTGCCACGATGTCGGGACCGCGGCAGCATAATTCGACTGAGCCAACCAAAAATTCTTTGTCATCAATGTTCCCTTCAAAGCACTATGAAGCGTTCTCGGGATTGGTTAACACGCGAGTTACTGCAAGCCTGTTAGATCCTACAAGCGACATATTAAAATGGGGAGCAGATAGGATTTAATTTTAATTAGATTGTGTTTCTCAATGGGCCTTAATGCGTATAGACACAAAGCAGTGTGCAGTGTGCAACGAACAATGTGAAATGTGAAGGGTATACATAGGGTTAAGAGAGATGGGTGCAATGTGAAATGAGAGGGTGTAGAGAGCACTGTGAAATGTGAAGGGCCCAGGTCGGTAGCTCTTGTTAAAATCGGGTAAAGCCACTGGTATCAAACAGGGTTGACCATGTGTATTTGTGGTGTGAATTTGGTAAGCCCTGGTCCAACTTGCATAAAATGAGGTCTATACCTTGTCCCAACTTTAAACACTATACCGAGGGATAAGTGTACCGGACCCGAAATGCCTGCTAGGGTAGGGTCATCGGGTTTCATTTGAAACGTTAGTAGCCAGCCCATTCGCCACTACTCTGGAATATTCAGAATCCATCGATGGACATGTCGCCATAATGTCCTCATGCTGTGGTGACGTCACCAGGACAAGGACTTCATATTGTCTTCATGCTGTGGTGACGTCACCAGGACAAGGACTTCATATGCTCTTCAGGCTGTGGTGACGTCATCAGGACAAGGACTTCATATTGTCCTCCTGCTGTGGTAACGTCACCAGGACAAGGACTTCAAAGGCTCTTCAGGCTGTGATGACGTCACCAGGACATGGACTCCATATTGTCCTCATGCTGTGGTAACGTCATCAGAAAAAGGATTTCATGTTGTTTTCATGCTGTGGTGACGTCAACAGGACATGGACTCCATATTGTCCTCATGCTGTGGTGACGTCACCAGGACATGGATTCCATAATGTCCTCATCATTTATTTATAAATACTTCGGTCTGAGCCCCGACTAAAATTTAACTAAATCGATATTGTCTGTCGATGAGTTCGTCTGTATTTCAAGATGATGCATCGTACTCCAAACGGTTAATACACATCGCTACCGCAGTTCGATCAGCGTAGCTAAGATAGGAAACGTGCGAAAGGACGCTGATATGATGTTGAGTGAGTGAGTGAATAGGGTTTAACGTCGCTTTCAACATTTTTTCAGCTATATCACGACGGGGAAGGGAAGGGAGGGGGAGAGGCAGAGGAACCTACTTGTAACAGAACAGATCTAATGCTGCCATTTTATATATGATGTTGAATGTCACCAGGACCTTGGAGCCTACCAGTACAAAGATAATGTCTCCTGGCAGTACCCGGATGCTAACTCACACTATGTGCAGAGGACTGTAGTTTCTATTTGGTAAACATGTTTGGCAAGATCAGGAAAACAGATATTGCCCTCACAGAAGTGAGGAAGGAAATATAGGGGACAATGTTATTAATACTGCTAATTTGAGGGTAAATACCGCCGTTTTAAATTAGAAACCTGCTCACGAAAAGCGGCAAAGACCCATCATCACGGTACTGCAGCTCAGCCTGGCACATCAACATTTATGAGCTCTGGATTCAGCTTTCACACGGTACATATTTCTAGTCTCAGAAAAATAGGCCATGCAGCAAAACGACTTCGTCTGATGAGAATGCGATAACTTTAAGGCCTACCATACACACGGCATACACTGTATGACCAGTGCCCATTGTAATACGATGGAGTGCCCGATCAAACCAACCAACCAACCAACCAACACACTACCGGCAGTACCTGTTAAGTGTTATACTCACGCTATGCATGGTCCATTCGACGAATAATAGAACTGTTGTACACAGTACATTTGTAGCTGGATCATACAGCTGATAATCTCTGTATCCGGTACAAATCACACGCATATGTAGGCTACACGTAATTTAATGCTCCTGTTTTCGTATGTCGACAGCCCCATTTCTCTGACTACATAATGTAGCGAGGGATAATTTCTGCAGTTAGCTAATTTTCCCAACAATTTGTCTGCGTTACAGCTTCGCGCAGTGTACCTCTTAATACCACTGCATGGAAACTGACAACTCGTATTTATTTGATGTATAATCACAGCACTGAATCGACAAGGCTGATTAAAGGTGAAGGCAGCAGTACATCTGTCGTGTTACAGTCATCTGTAGGCGGGATGACGTCTGATTGTAGCCAGATAATTGCAGCAATGCTGTAATGATGCAGCAGATGATTGTATGTAAAATATGGCGACAGCCCATTGTCGCTAGCGTTTCTTGAAGCAACAGTGCATTTGGCATTTTATTTGATCCCATCATGTTCTTTCTTCTCTACGCTTGAGTATACTGGAAACACCCGGCATAGTGGGCGCCCACGTATCCATCGCAAAGTTTGGTAGCAATTTTTGAAGAGCACTAGAGAGACAGTGGTGAGAAAATATACTGGTCATTCCATATTTGCTGACCACTCGGCCACTCCTTCGAAGAAATGGACAAATTCTCATATGCATAGATATAATAAAGACATACTCTCAGAGTCGATATTCACGCCGATGATGAATTACGAGACGTACCCAATGATTAGTGAAGTTCAGGATCATTGTAGCCTAAACTACGAGGTTCACGTTAGTTCGAGTTGACCGCATTGTAGCCCTACAATGGACTGTCACTTGATCGACGTAATACAATGAACAAAAAAAACAATCACAAATTCTGTATTAAATTTACATGAACTGAATGGAAATTGAGAGATAATTGGATCAGTGATATTTCCGACAAGACGTAAGTTCACAAGATATATACAGTTTAATTCATGAAATCGCCCCGTTTCGTCATATTTTTCATGGTACACAGACAATTTCCTAGTTCCGAATCTTTCTCAGATCCGGGTCAGTCCAGATTCACGGCTGCATTTGTTTGTGATATATGGCGTTAAATATACCAAACTTGAATGGCAGAAAAATATAATTAATTGTCTTCCTGTAAACAAGTTCGGCATCAGCCAGACCTTCGTTTGAAGAGAGAAAACTGAACTTGTATGTCGGCCAATGTCGAGCGGATGGCGATTTGCGCTCTGTTTCTATATGTGATATATGTTTGTCGGCCTAATCCATGAAAACTAGGAGGAGATGGTTAACGTTTTCTGTATCAAAATAGCGTAAAATTATTAAATAACCTTCCAGTAAAATACGATCCCGTTCTTAGAATTCGTTTTATTCTACGGGAAGTAAGTCCGTGTCCTTTACCTAGTTCCGAATCACATTTTGGCGCCATGTTAAAGGATGCAGAACTCGAACGGAGTTACGTCCCTTGGTGATTTGAAAAAATGTTTACCCGGGAGGGTAACTGATCCCCTGTCTGACCAGGGCACAAGATGAACACAAGAATGGAGTTTTACCAGGAAGCCACTATAGTCCGGGAGCCAAACCCCAGTTTGAGCCTTGACGTGGAAATGGAGTCCACCTAACGTTTTTTGATGGATTAAATATCTCCTGTGTATGCAGATTCAGAATCCGGATGATGCCAGCCTGGCATCCTTGGGGAAATCAAAATATCCAAGATGGCCGCCAGCATATTCAACCTGACCGCTGTATATCGCTTAGATTGACCGCTATATGGAATTGAACTATATATTTTTGGTCTACGAGTGCTCAAGAATTGGTATATAGATTGATTAGTACTTCATACCACTTATAATACTACCTCCAGCTTATCTCAACAGCAGTGGGGGTGGAACTGACGTCATTCTGCGCACGCGCAGTAGAAAAAGGGTATTTTAATGGACGTTTTGGGGTCGAGACGGACCCATAATGGGGATACTGGGCTGTGGGAGGTGACATCGTGAAGCTCTAGTGGAGGAGCGTTCGACTGGGCTAATGTGGCGTGCGTCTTCAACATTCAGCGCATGCGCAGACAGAGAATGCTGGGAAAATGGGCACTGGGATGGACGTTTTTGGGTCGAGGTGGACCAATAGTGGTCCAATTGGGATGTATGAGGTATCGGTTTGAAGCATTCGTTGGGAAGCATTCAACTGGATGGGTTGTAAGGTGGAACTGACATCATTTTGCTCATGCGCAGAAAACAGGTTATTTGAATAGACGTTTTTTGGGGTCCCGATTGGGCCATAAGAGGTGTCATCGTGATGCTCGCTGACGCTGTTACAGCTCACCAATCCCCAGTGTAAGAGTTGTCACAGCGCCACAGCCCACCAATTACCAATATACGAGTTATCAGAGCATTTCCATCATAGCTCTCTAGATTTGTATCTAATACCGCTTATGCCGGTGCTAGGGGTCGTGTGGTCATGTCATCCAAGTTGCCACATGAACAGATACAATAAAAGCGTACCTGAGATACAACACATATCACGAATCGTTAGATTCTTGGCATGTGCTTTAGAATAGGTTAACTAGAAGACTATACTGTGAAGCCATGTCGGCACCTCTTCCCACTTCCCTTATATGTCTGGCCGTACTATAGAAAGCAGGCATTTTTGGGTTCGTGGGGGGTTTGTTGAGTCATCGTGGGACCATCCGTGGCCCTAATAGGCCGTGTAGGCTGTCAGCTTGAAGCTCTCGTGATGTAGACTATGACTCGAGGGATGTTCACGTCATCTGTGACGTCATTGATGACGTCATCAGTGAGAGTGGTAGCGAAAGCGGCCATTCTGGGGGGTGTGAAGTTAGGTGTTTGGGGTGGAGAAGGACCATCCGTGTGCAAATGGGCAGGGACGCGTGCCCAACGCCCTGTGGTGGTGGTAGTGTCTGTACATATAGGGATTAACACGTATCCCTCATCAGTCCGGGATGACGAATGGCATTGTTTTTGGTGGAAGTCCTGACGGCGCGTCCATTGTGAATGCGTGTGTGTGTGCGTGCGTGTGTGTGTACTGTGTGTGAACATTGAACTTAGTTACCCGTCTCTCTTTTGGAAGACACGGAGGCTCTGAAAAGAGCCGTTCTTTTCTGTCGCTGTAAGACAGAACTGTCATTGCCACAGCATCAGGATCAATAGGGCAAAGACCATTGTGAGGCCAACGAGCCGTCGCTGGTTCCAGTGTGAGCGCTCGTGGTCCATAGCCTGGGCATCAAGAATGGCTGTCATAGTCCAGTAGTGGAGGGTAATAGCACACCTCTCCATCGAGTCGACCCTGTCGAGGACCGCTTCTGTAAACACTTGCAGGATCTGGCATCGCCCCTCGTTGTCATCGCCATCTTCAAACATGGACTGAACCACTGCTCGGTAACCCGTGAGTGAATTAACCACGACGCGAGTCGCATAGGAATGGCTCTCCGTCATGGCTCTGCAACAGGGGGTGTGGGGTCCAGAGGGACATGCTTTATAGACGAGGTCACACATGCTCAGGTCGGAAATTGTGGGAAAAAGGCTCTTGGGCGAACTTAACGCTCTAGCATAACGCATCGACGCCATGGTGTAGACAGATGAGAGAACAACAACAACAAGGATGACAGGTCAATCATTTTATCCCCACCAGCACATCATAGCCGCGTTGGGTATGTTTACAATTCTCGTAAGCTCTTGCCCAATCAGAAGCCGTCGTTTGAGAAAGTTCAATCTTCGGTCAGGGTCGCTCTTGGCCTAAGCGTCGTCGAGCAGTCCAGGATACCGTTGAGGTAGCATGTTCTAAAACAGTTATTTGCGCATTCTGCTTATTTTCCAGGGCCTTGGTGGGCGGTAACCCCATATCCTCTTCCTAGTGACGCTTTATGCTAGAGCGTTAAGTTCACCCAAGAGCTTGGTCTTCATGATGGACCTGTGCGTTGGGTCACCTTTCATTTCAAGCGGCAGCAGGCTATACCGTTCCTAGATGGCCATGGCTGTTTTCCTGTCAGGACGCAATTGGATGTACGCATGAATGGGTTGAGAGCTTGGAGCTTTCGGAGCTGTCGGAACGCGGAGCTCTTGTGCTAAGTTGGGTGTTGGGCACGTCTCAATCTCGGAGCTTTCGGAGCTCTCGGAGCTTTTGGAGTCTGAGCTCGGAGCTCTTGAAGCTCGGAGCTCTTGGAGTCTTAGCTCGGAGCTCTTGGACCTCGGATCTCGAAAGTGACGTCATCGTACGCATGCGCACACACCTGTGGTGCACCCGCGCCCTGGTGTACCCTATGCTCTACGGACATTGGGGATATCTCATATATATCAGCATTTTGAAAGCCATGGGTGATTGAGGTAACCAATATATTCAACGCTTTATATTTTAAAGAGACAGGCATATTTTAAAGGGTCAACGGCAGCCATCTTGAATAATTTTTCCTGTTATTCTTGTTTGTTTTCGCCAAATTGTTGTGTGACGTATGTACCGATTGAATTTATCCCAAATTTATAGTCAAATATATCACAATCAGTGATCGAGATCATCCATACGACAACTCAGCATGACATAATAACCGGGAAATGCCTCATGGCGGCCATCTTGGATATTTCGATTTCCCCAAGGATGCCAAGGTGGCATCATCCGGTTTCGTGATCAGCGCATCGAAAAGATATAGAAACCATCAAAAAACATTAGGTGGACTGTATTTCCAGGTTTTTCGACCTGCTCCCGGACTACTACTGATCCACCATATTATAACAATGTGGCCAGTCTTCCATACAGATGCCACGAAATTGGGGAGCTGTGACTTTGCTCATAACCCACGAAACACACGAAGCATCGCCGTCGCCATGACAACAAGCTGGCTTCACACAGTGTAACGAAATGGCAAACTCATCTAAAAGGTTCGCCAAAGGTTCGCCTGAAGGATTTTCACAACCTGTTTCCATCTATCGAAAGATGGCGACAGCGTTCATCACGTGATAGTCTTATAGAACACAAACGCACGTGTTCGCATTTCAAAAATATATTTTTTCTTCATTTAGTGAAACCTGTAACTATCTAATCACCCATAGAAATTAAATACATGAGCTTATAATAAAAACTAACCACTGAATACCAAATTGACTGCACTTCGTATGCAATCGGCAGTAGTCGGCAGTACTCGCGATCAGCTGTTTTGGACATAAACATGGCTGAAGTAAGACACGCTAACAATGTGTCAACGACAGTAAATGGCAGTAATCATGGTAATTGGCACTAATGAGAGACATATTTATAGCCACCGCACATTAGGCAAATTGCTATTGGGACATATTTAGTCCTCAGGAAAACGATCCGATTCTAAGCTGGAAGTTTGACCCTGAACTGGGTAATGAACGTCACGAATAAGCCGACCATTTATCGCTATATTTACTAATCATATAGAAAAATTTTGATTGCCATATTATTCAACAGATATTAAAGCATATATTTCAACCTTGTAGTTAGATTTAGGGTATAAACTGTGGCCAGTAGCAGATGCCGACTGTTTAGTAGTTGGGAACTAGGTGATACACTGTAGGCCTACTAGACATAGGCCTATAATGAACTACTGCTCACACAGATCAACGACCGAAAATGTGTAAAATCTGTGTTAACCCTATCTGGCTTGGGCTTTTGTTGGGGGGGGGGGGGGTCGTTTCCCAGTCAGGTGAGAACCTTAAACTCCATTTAACGCATTCTAGAGAATTTGAGAGGTTCAATTAAAAGAGCTGAAACATTCCACAATTATTTCAGTTTTCAACCGTTCTAAAATTGCACCAAAAAAAAAACAAAAACAAAAAACAAACTAACAAATCAACCAAAAAACTTTTTCGGACTATTCTATGTGAAGAGTAAATTTACCATACTGTTAATACCGGTAGTCTCCACTGCCTGCAAAGTGTGTAAGTTTTTCGCTTCGCGGGGGTTCGGTCGCTTTGCGTGTTTCGGTCGCGGTGGCCTGCACACCAGCCTCGCATGATATATTTTTTATTCTTGGACTGTTGAGGCGCAACTCCGTCCGATTCAAGGGCAGCGAGTGAAGTCGACCGATCCCTCCGAACTCCCACTGCGCACCGGCCTGGCTTTTTGTGACCTGCCCAGGCCTGGGGAGGGGCCATTTCGCCCCCCCCCCCTTATTAGTTTTCACACCCCTTGAACTAGGGAGTCGAAACTTACCACACTATACCCTTGGGTCAAGCTCTTCCAGAAAATGTGAAAAAAAAATCCAAGAGGACCGCTTTGATGACGTCACAGTGACGTCATTTTCTAAAACGGCATAATTTGGACGATTTTTTCGAATTTTTTATTGACGCAATTTCTAAATTTTCGTGATAAATTAGTGAATATTAATGTGATGTGAAATAAAATAGCTTTTGCCCACTTCTTATCCCGGAAAAGCAGAAAATTTGAAGACAAATGACGAAAGCATAATTTTTCTGGTACCCCAGGTGACCGCCATCTTAAATTTACCCATGATCCTCTACTCGGGGGTTATGCAAATAGACAAAAATGACTCCAATATGATAAACTATTAGTTATCTTTATAACTCGATAACCACGCGATATAGAGATACAATATATTCGCCATTCTAAAGGTCTCGTGACATGGAGCTATTTCATACTGGGTCCCAGGGTGTGGGGGCGGGCCACGCTCAAAGTGTGTGTTTTCCGCTGTAGATAGTATATATTGTACATACGGCGGATAGACCAGATGAAATCAAGTTCCAAGTTTGAAACTTTCTTTTGTTTACGAGGGAGAGTACTGTAGTCTATTATTAGACAGGATGCTTCTAGAATATATGACGCAAGCTTGTTTACGTGGGTATAATCACTTCGATCTTTCTAGAAGATTATTATAAATTGTATCTAGGGCTGATGATGATGTAATGCATAATCGAGAAGCTTCTTGATTTGGTAGAATGTACTGGAATGCCGCATAAAGTATATATACCATAACACTCAGTTATTCGAGAAGGGAATTCAAACTGGCTTTATGTGGGTGCTTCATATTGTGTTACCGTTGCTGCGGACTGCTGGATTGTATACTCCTGTGAATTGATTTTTGGCTGCTGTGTAATCTACGTGATTGAACTGTCGGAAATTGGACATTTACTGGGACTCTAAACAACCGAGCAGTGTTGGACTACCAAAATACAGAAAAGTGATTTATGCACGTCGGCACGGACTGTGAAGAGATTTGTGCACGTCAGCACGGACTGTGAAGTATACACCGGTATAGCATTGAACAGTAAGACTATATTTCACATTTATTTGTTGTATTGACCTTACTTAATTTGTATATGATTTTAGTATTGTAAATAAATATTTGATTGTTAATCCTTGACTTCACAAACCCTTTCTGTTACGTTTTTCTGTTATCGTAAATTTGACGTGACACTAGAGTATGGTGTATCTCAGTCACGCTTTGATTGAGACTGTTCATATACACACCATGAGCAAATACATGGGCTCATACGGCCCCTAGCCCCAGGTTAAGCGGAATTAGACACAAGTTACGAAACGTAACGCCATAAATCTTGCACGCTACGCTCGTATTTTGCTATACGCATACGATATGTATCGCCAAATTCGAGAAACTTTTAGTGCAGGCGCTTGGTGGTATAGCCCTGTTTATAAGATTCTGCAATAATGTTTTGTGACGATTCATTAAGCTTTGAACATGTCAATAAAACAGACATTTATTACTTGTAAGAGAGCCGAACAAAGTTAATGTGTTTTCTCTTGTTCCCCTCATGCTTATAGGGGGAAAAAGGACCGTGTACGTTAAGGTGGACAAACCGTCCCAGGTGAGGTACGATTGTAGATGAAAAATGAAACTTTAAATATGAAATGCTCGTCTCAACTAGCATAAACTATGACATTTTTTTAATTCTCTTTGAAATATTGGGAGCATGAGTGCCACGGTATTTTAACGAGAGCTCTTCAAAGTGGTAGGTTTATGTGAAATTGACAGTTTTGGGTTGAGAAGCACGGTTTGCCCATCTGTAAATATATGAAGATAAACTATAACCACAAAAAGTATTCACACATAACAGTCCTCTTTTGAATCCCTAGTTGTTCATCAAAAAACGTTTTGGTTATCGTTTATTTTCATATAAAAAATGAAACTTTATGGAATATTGTTTTTGGTCATTTGGTGTTCAATTTCAAATACGATAACTGGAGCAATGTTATATGTACGAGTATGAGCTGGCCGAATGGATAGAATCGCGAGAAGAGTTGTCGTTTTGATTGATGATCTGCTGGTTCGAATCTCAAAATGTTTCAATAGTTTTATGCATTTTTCGATTTTTCACCATGATTACAATACATATGTGAATATTTGTTAGTAGAAAGAATAAGTGGAAATGGTCTATGTCTCAAGATATAATATTCAGCAAATGTTGCGAAGTTTTCTCCTCCCTTGCTAGCTTTCCCGCGTGATTAGAGAATTGCACACAACATCTGGACTTATTTGGTCAACTTAGTATTTAGTCGTATCAAGTGGTCTCAGAGAACTAGTTCTGTGCGTTGAATAAGTACAGATTGTGTCCATGATGAAGAATATTTACCACCCTTTGGGATGTACATGTAGGCGATATCAACAATGGTCTTGCCATTATCATGGAGACGAAATCAAGGCCAAATGAGAAAATTATCTGTTGACCAATCATAATGGATAAATAGACAAATGCAGTTTACGGCCATAGCGCATCTATTTTAAACCTTACCGACATCAGTTCTACCACCATAACGTAAAGACGTGGCGCATGTGCAGCTGGTGATCAGTGTTAACCCAGAAGGACCTTTCGGTCAAATGAAACTCGTCGTGCAACAGTTACTATGGGCACGATGAACTAAGAGCACATGCATTCGGAACTTTAAACAGTGCTGATTACCCTTATTCACCACATTGTGCGTGGTTGTCAGTCGAATGTCATATAGGATGCTCGTCACCTACCGCACATGAGGGTATATTTACAGTATAATGCACACGCCAAAACAAAAATGACCCGACGAGAGTTGTCGTTGCTTCTCTTAAAAAATTGAGACACTCAATTCAGCGAGTGGCGAGTAAAATATATTCATTTTTATTGATGCAATTAACGGCATTAACGTAACAGGGAAAGCATGAAGATATATAACAGCATCAATTTAATAACAGGGAAAAGGGTGTAAAACCACGAGTAAAATATGCTTGGCCTTGCAAACCTCGCGCTCGGCGATCAACCCGAATCCATTCAATTCCACTGGAGTCACGCGACATGCTGTGAATGGACTGCTCGCCGGGGCCGTTTGTCCATCTTATCGTATCAGGTCCTTTTTCGTGGGTTTTACTATCGGTTGTTTGGTCTTGTTTTTCTCGTCTCGCCACGAAAACACGATGGGAGGGGTCCCGGAGCTAAGCGGTGAAATTTTAGAAGGAGGTCTGTATATAGGCCCATATAGTCCCATACTGGCTATGGGATGGGATAGGTCCATCCTGGGAATTTTTCGTGGGTTTTACTATGGGTTGTTTGGTCTTGTTTTTCTCGTCTCGCCACGAAAAACACGATGTGTCTCGGAGGTAAGCGGTGAAATTTTTCGAAAAGTACCGGGTAGGTCTGTATATAGGCCCATATATTCCCATATAATAACCAATGAAATCCATATGAGAACACCCTGTGGGAAAGTTCATCCCATATACGTATACGAGATCAGCGCGTGACGCGCACTAGCCAATCAGAAGCAATGCCGGACTACTTTCGTATTTTCATGAATGAAATTTGTAGGTCAAATATACTACGGATAATTGATGGATTAATATGTCGATGGACAGAGACATCAACTTGAATTTCTTGAAACCTGGCGATAGTGTGTGGGTGAAGAAATTCAGCCAGAAGGCAGTTGGAACATTCGTAAAACGGCACAAACCACTGGGAACATTTACTTTGTTCCGTGTCACGATGGATTCAGGCGAAATGATTGACGTGCCATGGTACGACTTGGACCCACTGAACATCGACGACATTGAACTTGATCAACCTAGCGCTGGGCCTACCGATGACCAAACCGAAACAACGAGGTTTGTTGATGTTGACTTGAATGATTTTATTGGAGCTCAGGAAAACAAAGAGACGGCTCGAAAAACGAAGTCACACTTAAATGTACTGTCTGAATACATAACATTGGGTGAAACCAGAGATATCAAGGATATTGAGCCTATCGCTCTGGGCAAATTATTCGCGCTTTCTGCTTCAACTTTCAAGTTCAGTTCATTTCAGTCACGAGTTACATTGTGGACTTGACTCTTTCGTCAAGCTGTAATGCTTTTACTCCTTAGCCAAGGCGAACTAAATTTATTCAACTGCTAAATTCGATAAATTTACTGTTTATAATGATTTCTAAACTGGGAACTCTCTCTTGCTGCGTAATAATCTTGCTGCGTAATAAACCTTGTGCCTGTTCACCCTACGCAATGTATATAACTGCGCAGTAAAATTGTAAGCAAACCGCCAGCTGAAAATCTTTGTTGTGCTTTGTTGGCAATATTTTCGGCTAAAAAAAATTATATGGGAAAAAGAATCCCAAATAACTTGATGCTGAGATGAAATTTCCCACTCTCGAGAAGGAAAAATCATCCCGACCTCGGCTAACGGCTCGGTCGGGATGATTTTTCCTTCTCTCGAGTGGGAAATTTCATCTCAGCATCAAGTTATATGGGATCCTCTTAGTCCCATACTGGCTATGGGATGGAATAGGTCCATACTGGGTGGACGTTTTGGGGTCTAGGTGAGCCCCTAGTGGTCCTATGGTGTCGTATGATGTCTTATTTTGAAGCTCTCGTGGAGGAGCACCCGACTGGACTAACGTGTCATCCGTTTTCAATATTTTGCGCATGCGCAATCTGGCCGTGGTATAGAAAGCAGGCATTTTGGGGAGTGCGTGGAGGTGTGTTTGGAGTAGAAATGGACCACTATGGGTCCAAATGGGTCGTGCGAGGTGTCAAAGTGAAGCTTTTGTAAGGTAGAGTCAGAATGGCGTGTTTTTTTTATTGCAAGTCGCGTCAATCTGCGCATGCGCAGTTGGGTGTAGTAAGTAAAGTGGTCATTTTGAGGGGTGCGTGGAGGTGTGTTTGGGTAGAGATGGACCATCCTTGGTCCGAATGCGTCGCGGAATGTGTCATTTTGTAGCTCTCGGGGTGTAGACCCCGATTTGAGGGATGTCCACAACATCTGTGACGTCATCGGTGACGTCATCAGTAGGAGTAATAGCGAAAGTGGCCATTTTGGGGAAGTGAAGGAAGGTATTTGGAGAAGAAATGGGCCATCTTTAGTCCGAATGCGTCGTGGGGGGTGTCATCTTGTAGCTCTCGGGGTGTAGACCTCGATTTGAAGGCTGTCCATGTCATCTGTGACGTCATCAGTACGAGTAGTAGCGAAAGTGACCATTTTGGCGGGAGGGGGTGTGTGGAGGTGTGTTTGGGTAGAGAGGGACCATCCTTGGTCCGAATGCGTCGTGGGAGGTGTCATTTTGTAGCTCTCGGGGTGTTCATCCTGATTTGAGAGATGTTCAAGTCATTTGTGACGTCATTGGTGACGTCATCAGCACGAGTAGTAGCGAAAGTAGGCATTTTGGGGCAGTGAAGGAAGACATTTGATGTAGGGATGGACCATCCTTGGTCCGGATGCGTCGTGGGAGGTGTCATCTTGTAGCTCTCGGGGTGTAGACCCCGATTTGAGGGGTGCTCACAGCATCTGTGACGTCATCAGTACGAGTAATAGCGAAAGTGGGCATTTTGGAGAAGTGAAGGAAGGTATTTGGGGTAGACAGGGGACATCCTTGGTCTGAATGCGTCGTGGGAGGTGTCATTTTGTAGCGTACATCCCGATTTGAGGGATGTTCACGTCATCTGTGACGTCATTAATGACGTCATCAGTACGCGTAGTAGCGAAAGTGGGCATTTTGGGGAAGTGAAGGAAGGTATTTGGGGAAGAGATGGACCATCCTTGGTCCGAATGCGTCGTGGGAGGTGTCATCTTGTAGCTCTCGGGGTGTGCATCCCGATTTGAGGGCTGTCCGTAGCATGTCTGTGAAGTCATCGATGACGTCACCAGTACGAGTAGTAGCGAAAATAGGCATTTTGGGGCAGTGAAGGAAGGTATTTGGTGTAGAGATGGACCATCTTTTGTTCGAATGTGTCGTGTGTGGGGTGTCATCTTGTAGCTCTCGGGGTATAGACCCGGATTTGAGGGATGTCCACAGCATCTGTGACGTCATCGGTGACGCCATCAGTACGAGTAGTAGCGAAAGTGGGCATTTTGGAGGAGTGAAGGAAGTTATTTGGTGTAGAGGGGGACCATCCTTGGTCCGAATGCGTCATGGGAGGTGTCATTTTGTAGCTCTCGGGGTGTACATCCCGATATGAGGGATATTCACGTCATCTGTGACGTCATCAGTACGAGTAATAGCGAAAGTGGGCATTTTGGGGAAGTGAAGGAAGGTTTATGGGGTAGAGATTGACCATCCTTGGTCCGAAAGCGTCGTGGGAGGTGTCATTTTGTAGCTCTTGGGGTGTACATCCCGATGAGGGATATTCACGTCATTGGTGACGTCATCAGTACGAGTAGTAGCGAAAGTGGGCATTTTGGGGGAAGTGAACGAAGGTATTCGGAGTAGAGATGGACAATCCTTGGTTCGAATGTGTCGTGTGTGGGGCGTCATCTTGTAGCTCACGGGGTGTAGACCCCGATTGCAGGGATGCCCACAGCATCTGTGACGTCATCGTTGACGTCATCAGTACGAGAAGTAGCGAAAGTGGGCATTTTGGGGAAGTGAAGGAAGGTATTTGGGATAGAGATGGACCATCCCTGGTTCAAGTGGACAGTGTGGAGTGTCATCTTGTAGTTCTCGTGGGGCAGATCACGATTTGAGGGATGTTCACGTCATCTGTGACGTCATTTGTGACGTCATCAGTAGGAGTAGTAGCCAAAGTGGGCATTCTGGGGGTGTGAAAGAAGGTACTTGGGGTAGAGAGGCACCATCCGTGGTCAGAATGGGTCGTGGGAGGTGTCAAAGTGAAGCTCTCGTGGTGTACACGATTTGTGGGATGTTCACGTCATGAGTGAGTCATCATTAGGAGTAGTAGCCAAAGTGGGCGTTTTCGGGGTGTGAAGGAAGGTGTTTGGGGTAGATATGGTCCATACGTGGTCCGAATGCATCGTGTGAAGTGTCAAAGTGAAGTCCACGTCATGAGTGACGTCATTGGTGACGTCATCAGTACGAGTAGTAGCGAAAGCGGTCATTTTATGTGTGCAATGGAGTGCGTTTGAAAGGGGCCATCTTCGGTCTGGCTACCTGGTAGAGTTATCTGTGTGTGTGTGCGTTAGTGTGTGTACTTGCGTGCGTGCGTGTGTGTGTGTGTGCGTGTGTGTGCGTGTGTGCGCACGCGTGTGTGTGTGTGTCTGTGTGAACATTGTTCTTAGTTAGCCGTCTCTCTTTCGGAAGAGCCGTTGTTTTCTGTCGCTGTAAGACGGAACTGTCATTGCCACAGCGTCAGGGTCAATAGGGCAAAGACCATTGTGAGACCAACGAGTCGTCGCTGGTTCCGGCGTGAGCGCTCGTGGTCCATAGCCTGGGCATCAAGGATGGTTGTCATAGTCCAGTAGTGGTGGGTGATAGCACACCTCTCCATCGAGTCCACTCGAGAACCGCTTCTGTGAACTCTTTCAGGATCTGGCGTCGCGTCTGTTTGTCGACGCCATCTCCAAAGATGGACCGAACCACTGTTCGGTAACCCGTGAGTGAATTCACCACGGTCGCATGCTGTAAAATGCGAGTCACATAGGGACGGGTCTCGGTCATGGCTCTGCAACAGTAGGAATGGGGTGTGGGGTCCAGAGGGACGTGTTTTATAGACCATGTTACACATGCCCGCCTACACGTAGCTCTACGTGTGTAGTCCGTAATAAGTATTATTCTGATTGGTTAGTCCAAAAAGAGAGCAACAACAACAACAAAGATTACAGGTCAATCCTAGTATTATCCTCTCCATCACAGCACATCCGCGCTGGGGAAACCGCTATGGGTGTGTTTACAATTCACTTATGCTGTTGTCCGTGTATTCAGAAGTTCATTGTGCTGTTCTCAGATCTCTTGTTCAATCAGAAGCCGACCCTCAGAATAAGTATAAGTCATGTTGAAGGATGGAACACAAACTTTGGACGTCTTTCGGATTGATGGGGATCAACTGACTGTGGAGTCTGAAGGACTCGACTGCAATGCTGGCATTCATGGCTGGGTGCCTTATGGACCGATCGTTGATGTCGCCGTAAATTATCCTTACAATTAAATGACTTCCTGCAGATCGAACATTTATACTCGCCAACAGCACCTTGAAAAGTAGACTCATAGATGGGATCGAACTACGGGCTATAGGGTACAGGGTGCACTGCTGATGCGTGCGCATGCGTACGATGACGTCACCTTCGAGCTCTGAGCTCCAAGGGCTCCGAGCTCCTAACTCCAAGAACTCCGGAGCTACCACCACCACCGGGCGTTGGGACGCCACCCGTCTTGCGACAACTCCGGTTCCGGTCACGTGTCAGTAAACATGAAAACACCCGAATCTAAGATGAGGACCCGGATGTAAAACCACAGTACCCGGATGGAAGACGGAGGAACGACGAGGAAAACCCACTGGTAAACCCGGATGTTGACAAGGTCCCGGATGTAAAATCCACTGCCCACACATACACACACACACACACGCGCGCGCAATGCGGCTCAGTCGTACACCAGTACATCTCGGTCTTCGACTTGGGGGTAGTTGAACTGAGTGTTCAAAAAATAGATCAACAGCCAGCTTGCTATAAAAGAGAAGCGGCCTGACACTTTCAGCAGATATTCGTTCAACCACTTACGACACGACGTTCACGTGTACCACTTGCTCCAAGTCCCTTACACGCTTGAACAACTTACAACGCCATGAGTCTACCATCCACGACGCTACTGCCCAGTACACCTGCGAGACCTGTGGGGATACATTCAATCGCCTGGATAATTTACACCGCCATGAACGGTGTCTCCATGAGACATCCAGGCATCAATGTGGGGATTGCGGACACCGCTTCAGACTACACAGCCAGTTGAGATCTCACCAACGTGTAATCCATGAACATGCACGCTTGGGGGTTGAGGAACCCGTGATGTTCGACCCCATCCGTGAATCTACTTTTCAAGGTGCTATTGGCGAGTATACGTGTTCGATCTGCAGGAATTCAGCTAATCGTAAGGATAATTTACGGCAACATCAACGGTCGGTCCATAAGGCACCCAGCCATGAATGGCAGCATTGCAGTCGAGTCCTTCAGACTCCACAGTCAGTTGATCCCCATCAATCTGAAAGACGTCCACAGTTTGTGTTCCATCCTTCAACAGGACTTATACTTGTTCTGAGGGTCGGCTTCTGATTGGACAAGAGCAGTCTGAGATCAGCACAATGAACTTCTGAATACACAGACAATAGCATAAGTGAATTGTAAACACACCCATAGCGGTTTCCCCAGCGTGGATGTGCTGTGATGGAGGGGATAATAAAAGGATTGACCTGTATTCTTTGTTGTTGTTGTTGTTGATGTTGCTCTCTTTTTGGACTAACCAATCAGAATAGTATTTATCACGGACTACACACGTAGAGCTACGTGTAGGCGCTAATGTGTAACATGGTCTAAAAACACGTCCCTCTGGACCCCACACCCCGTTCCTACTGTTGCAGAGCCATGTCGGAGACCCATCCCTATGCGACTCGCATTTTACAGCATGCGACCGTGGTTAATTCACTCACGGGTTACCGAGCAGTGGTTCGGTCCATGTTTGGAGATGGCGACGCCAGATCCTGAAAGAGTTCACAGAAGCGGTTCTCGACAGATTGGACTCGATGGAGAGGTGTGCTATCACCCACCACTACTGGACTATGACAGCCATCATTGATGCCCGGGCTATGGACCACGATCCCTCACGCTGGAACCGGCGACGGCTCGTTGGTCTGACAATGATATTTGCCCTATTGACCCTGACGCTGTGGCAATGACAATTCCGTCTCACAGCGACAGAAAGAACGGCTCTTCAGAGCCTCCATATCTTCCGAAAGAGAGACGGCTAACTAAGCACAATGTTCACACACACACACACACACACGCATGGACGCACAAACACACGCACACACACACGCACAGACGTACACACACACACCCTCACGCACGCACGCACGTACACACACAAACGCACACAGGTAACTCTACCAAGTAGCCAGACCGAAGATGACCCCTTTCAAACGCACTCCATTGCACACATAAAATGGCCGCTTTCGCTACTACTCTTACTGATGACGTCACCGATGACGTCACCCCTGACGTGAACATCCCTCAAGTCGTGGTCTATACCAAGAAAACTTCACTTTGACACTTCACACTATGCATTCGGACCAGGGATGGACCATATCCACCCCAAACACCTTCCTTCACACCCGAAAACGCCCACTTTGGCTACTACTCCTACTGATGACGTCACCAATGACGTCACAGATGACGTGAACATCCCTAAAATCGTGGTCTGCCCCACGAGAACTACAAGATGACACCCCACACTGTCCATTTGGACCACGGATGATCCATCTCTACTCCAAATACCTTCCTTCACTGCCTTAAAATGCTCACTTTAGCTACTACTCATACTGATGTAACCGATGACGTCACAGATGCCGTGGGCATCCCTCAAATCGGGGTCTACAGCCCAAGAGCTACAAGATGACACCCCATACACGACACATTCGAAACAAGGATGGCCCATCTCTACACGAAATACCTTCATTCACTGCCCCAAAATGCCTACTTTCGCTACTACTCGTACTGGTGACGTCACCGATGATATCACAGATGCTATGGACAGCCCTCAAATCGCGATGTACACCCCGAGAGCTACAAGATGACCCCTCCCACGACGCATTCGGTCCAAGGATGGTCCCTTTCTACCCGACATACCTTCCTTCACTTCCCCAAAATGCCCACTTTCGCTACTGCTGGTAGTGATGACGTCACCAATGACGTGAACATCCCGCAAATCGGGATGTACACCCCGAGAGCTACAAATGACCCCTCCCACGATGCATTCGGACAAAGGATGGTCTCTCTCTACCCCAAATACCTTCCTTCACTTCCCCAAAATGCCCACTTTCGCTACTACTCGTACTATGCCGTCACCGATGACATCACAGATGCTGTGGGCATCCCTCAAATCGAGGTCTATACCCCGGGAGTTACAAGATGACACCCCTCACACGACACATTCGAACCAAGGATGGTCCATCCCTACACCAAATACCCTCCTTCACTTCCCCAAAATGCCCACTTTCGCTACAACTCGTAATGATGATGTCACCAATGACATCACAGATGCTATGGACAGCCCTCGAATCGGGATGTACACCCCGAGAGCTACAAGACGACACCTTCCACGACGCATTCGGACCAAGGATGGTCCCTCTCTACCCAAATACACCAAATATATGGGCCTATATACAGACCTACGTGGTACTTTTCGAAAAATTTCACCGCTTACCTCCGAGATCCCTCCCATCGTGTTTTTCGTGACGAGACGAGAAAAACAAGACCAAACAACCCATAGTAAAACCCAAGAGAAATTCCCCTGTATGGACCTATCCCATCCCATAGCCAGTATAGTACTCGGTACTTTTCAAAAAAATTCACCGTTTAGCTCCATCGTGTTTTTCGTGGCTGGACGAGAAAAACAAGACCAAACAACCCATAGTAACACCCAAAAAGAGAAATGACTACCCCCATACCCCATACAGGCTCTTTCCCGTATATTGTATAAAACATATAATTGTAGGAGTCCGTGTTCCGCTTTTTATTTATTTATTTTATTGTTTGTTTCTGTGAAAATACCCATGACTGGATAGACCTGGAGGAGAGCTTCACTCGACCCAATTGGACCATGCAGCGTATTTCAAGTCTGGAGAATTTTCCCCTGGCTCCCCAGGTATTTGGGACTACTTTCTGTCCGCGGAAGCAGACCGCATTACCGCCAGACCGCATCACCACGGAGGACTACATACCCTGCAAAAATTGGAACTCTTGTGTGTTCGGAGGTAGCTTTTTGGTAATTCTGCCGGAACTATAGTGACCTTGGCCTCTGTGATCGCCACCTGACCCCCCTCGAAAGTAGGTCAAACTGACTTTAAATAGTCTTTGTACACTACTGGCATTCCCCGTATACATTAGCATTGGAAGTCACTTGGTTGACATGGGACTACTTTCTGTCCGCGGAAGTGACCGCATAACCGCCAGACCGCATCACCGCGGATGAATTCGAGGTCAAAAGTCATGTGCACTTGACCTCCCCATGCATGCCCCGTGACCTCCACGGAATGCGCATTGCGCAAAAGGTCAATGGGGTCATTAGTGCCCGAAATGCGCTTTTCTACTACGAAATATGGTCGAATCGGTCCTTTGTATACTACTGCCGTGGAAACCTTTCAACCAGGGTGGAAACCTTTACGCCACAGTTGAAAGGTTTTCACAGCAGTCTAAACGTTTCCAAGTAAGCCCATTTAGTTTGGTTTTCGGTGAAAACAAAGATGAAGAATTTATGACAACGTTACTATAGGAATGTGCGAATGCCAAAGAAATTCTGTGATAAACTGGAATAATTTCGTAGAAAATAGGCGAATAATAGAGAAAAGCGCAAGAAAATCAGAAAAAAGCAAAATAAATTTGATGTACCCCAAGGGCCACCGTACGGGTCTAAAAGACAAGGAATTACTGGTTGGTTGAATTCAGCATTTTCTCCCGATATACGATTTTTTTCTGTAAACCTCTTCTACCAGGGAAAAGCATGCCTGTAGCTATATTTATTGTCACCAACAAAATGAAAAAAACTATAAGCGATCATCATCTGTTAAAGAGGGCGTATCTCTCTAAACTCCCTGTACTTCATAGACTTCTGATAACATGGGTTTAAAAATACCGTGTTCACGTATACCCAGATGTCGGACAACGCTGTTCGGACTTCTTTCTGTCAGATACTCTGGAGTCACTCTATGGAACTCACTTGGTCAATGCTGTTGGTTCAATTATAAGCTCAAAGAGTTCGAAAATTAATAAGTAAATGGGACGGTGACAGTTGTAAACCCAGTTTCTGTAATATCCTTCAATGTATGGTATTCATTTGCCCACCAGGCTTGCTAATCCTCGTATAGAATTACAGTTGTGGTGAAGAGAATGCCATTATGTTATGGACACGATGTTTGCAAAATCATTTCTGTGAGCTTCCTGAGACCGGTAATGGATTCCGCTCAATTGTATTGGACATGGATGTAGAATTTACCAACGTATTATCACGATTTTACCGTATGTCGAATCTTAGCTCGTTATTAAAAAGATTCACTCGTTATTAAGAAGTTTGATGTGAAGTAGACGGATGGATGAAAACGAAAGAATATAAGCTTTCAGATACCTCAAAGGCAAATGATGAGAAATTCATGCACGAGATAAGGCTTAGAGAAATTCATGCACGAGATAAGGCTTAGAGAAATTCATGCACGAGATAACACTTAGAGAAATTCATGCGCGAGACAAGGCTTAGAGAAATTCATGCACGAGATAAGGCTTAGAGAAATTCATTCACGAGATAAGGCTTAGAGAAATGCATGCACGAGATAAGGCTTAGAGAAATTCATGCACGAGATAAGGCTTAGAGAAATTCATGCACGAGATAAGGCTTAGAGAAATTCATGCACGAGATAATGCTTAGCGGAGATGTTTACTCTGATGCTATTATTGTTGCATTTTTACTGAGAAGATAAATACTGTACGATGATTACCGGTATTGTGTGTGTGTGTGTGTGTGTGTGTTTGTACGATGATTACCGGTGTGACGGAAACGGTGGCCCCATGCATCCAGTGTCCGGGGGACACTCGCGTCTGGACGTAAGTGTCCCAAGACACTAAGATCTGGATTTAATTGTCCGTCGGGCATTCGGGTCTGAATTTGGATGTCCTGGGACACTGACTTCCAGGAGGCGAAAGTCCTAACCTGGAGCCCAGTGTCCGTCTCGATTACTACTTCCGATTTTCCATCCAGTTTACACGTGAAAATGTTTACCAGAGAGTAGTATAGAAAGGGGAGTTACGGTGTTATTGACCTACTTCCGACAGGTGGCGCCAACAGATCTTTTCCGTCTGTCCGGTTCCGGTCATGTGACATAAAGTGACCTTTAACCTTGCGCATGATTTCCGCTATTGTGCGCATTTCCACTATTGTGCACTTCCGATCACGTGACCGGAACCGGGACTGACCTCACAAAGGTCAGCTGAAAGTGACCTGTTGACGTCACCGATTGTAAGTAGGTCAATAAGGCCCTAAGCTCCCCCCCCCCTTCTCTCTGTCTCTCCCTCCTACCCAGGAGGTGAGTGAGGACGAAAATGAAATGAAAAAAAAACAAGATAATTTTAACAGAAAATCTTGAAATTTATGCTAAGGAATAGCCAGGTAAGACTGAATCACACCTAAGGGCTTTTCCTCGTGCTTTTGCGCCTCTTTGCTTGTCTGCTGGGAGCTTGTTCACCACAATGGAGAATACAACATATTGGCGAGCATACGTTACAAGTCAACACGAGAAATAACACGTTCTTCTGTTTCCACGAATGCAAGTCGCGATATGTAATTGTTCTATAAAGGTGTGGAAGCTGCCATTCAGTGGGGTAACTAGGCCACTACTTGTATTCTTTTAACGGCACATTCCGTGGGTCTTCCATAGACGGGGTCAAATTTGCATGTTTTCTATATATCTTGGACTATTTTATGCAAACAATTCCATGTTTAACCCTACCAGGCCTGGGGGAGGGACATTCGCCATCCCCCCCCCCCACCAAACTTTCTTTATCATATTGGGGTCATTTGGAGTCTATTTACAAAACCTCCCGAGCAGAGGATCACGGGTAATTTATCATGCATTTTTTGGGGAAAAATTACATGAATAAAATTTTCGCAAAATTTGATAAAAAAATCGATTTACTCTGCGGTTTAAACGATGTAAACGTTTCCAAGAGTTTTGTTTGGTTTTCGTTGGAAAAAAATGATAAAGTCAATTATGACGACGTTACTAGAAATGACAAAAATGTAAATGTGATCAACTGAAATCTGTTTGTAGAAAATAGGCGAAAATCAAGAACATCCCCAATGAATGCAGAAAATGTAATAAAAAAATGAAAACAAAACTTATCGATGTCCCCTTATTCATCTTGGATGGAATAGGCAAATATACCCGGTGTTTGTCACGAATACACCATTAGTTTGCGAGCGCCTTAGGTTGAACTACCGGTAATGTATACATATTAGCCATATATGAAGTCTAGAAAATATATTAATTGCGGGTCACAAGGACTCACTTTTCGCATTTCTATGTAAATGGGTTATACCAAAAAAGAATAGTATCTCGCTCAAACAATCAAAGATAAACCTCATAACCTCCATGATGGCTATGCAAAAACTGCTACATTTATGCCAGACATATGCTACAGATCATGACATTATATATAATATTTGTAAATCCGTTTGTATGGTTTTTCAGTCTAGAAGGGTTAAGTTTGATAGCTTACCTGATCTCTTTTCGTGTGGTGATAAGTTGAAATATGTTTCATCCTATACCTATCTTGGCCATATCATCTGTGATAATTTGAGTGATGATCCTGACATCAAGAGGCAATATCGCGCTCTCTGTGTACGTGCAAACATGTTGCTGCGGAAGTTTTTTATCTGCTCTTCTGATATTAAGTGTTTGCTGTTCAAGTCATATTGTTGTAACTTATACTGCGCTTCACTTTGGTCTAGATTTGCAAAGTCGTCATTACGCAAACTCCAAGTATGCTACAATAACGCCCTCTGATGGCTTTTGGGTCTGACAAGTCGTCATAGTGCCTCGCAAACCTTTGTGATGAATGGGGTAATGTCATTCCCCGAACTATGAAGAAAGTTTGTATATGGTTTTCGAGGGAGAGTGATTAGCAGTATGAATAGACTAGTCAATTGTTTTATTGTTGTTGGCCTTAGTGCATCATCGATTGTGCTTAGGTGGAATGATTTACTGTTTGTTTGACTGAATATGGAATGATTTCACTGCTGTTTTCTGTAGTCCCATTTACACATGCACACCACATTCTTTTTGTTGTAATTTTTGTTCTCCTTATATGGACCCTGTGTCTGCAATAAAGATATATTATTATTATTATTATTAATAAATGTATTCACTTTCAATGATCAAAACAACGGAATTTTGTTGGCATGCTGCTATACCAGATAATTCCCTTGAGCAGCTCGACGTGTGGAACGTTTCTCTTGTTGACTTTTCCCGGCTTCGTACTTGTCGATATTGTTGGCCAAATATCGCAGACTATCGGCAGCATCTAAGGATGACATGAGTCTGATTGTGGACAGGTGGTCAGCTTTTATACGCACCTGGCCAGGTACACAGAAAAAAAATTCCCTAAAAATTTAAGGAATTACACCAGCGGAATAATCGTCAACATAACTAAGGAATATTCCTTATCATGTTAAGGAATTTCTATAACATGCTACGGAATATTCCTTATTGAATTTTAAGGAACATTCCGCCGGTGTAATAGTCGGGAAATATTCTTTAAATTTTAAGAATTTTTTTTTCAGTGTAGGCTACTCAATATAGTCCATCAATTTCGCAGATGTGCCATATATGAATGCAGTAATCAGATGCATGTAGATGTCGTGGCAATTTTTATTTTGCATTTATGTTATGTTTTATTTATTTGATTATTTTTTTTAATGATACCAGATGCGCCCCTTTAAGATTAATGTGAAAACAGATTAAAACTAATATTTTATGGTATGCCCCTATGCAAACAAATAACCCGATCCTACTTCAAGAACGGCGAGTCAGCTTGAAATGTCCGGAGAGGTCGTTCAGGATATCCCGCATTCGGAAGATACGGACCGAATATGAAAAGACCATGAGCATTATATTTGCATATCGCAAAATATTCCAATTTCGCCCAGACTATGTGAGAAGTCGTAAGTAGTACCAGCGGACAAGCGTGATCATTTCAGAGTAACATTAATTTTAACAGTAATAGGGATATCCGACATGACAATTTCCTCAATATTTACTGATGTCAGAAACGTGATATATTTTCATTAGATATCTCAATATCTGTCTGATTTCGCAACATTCACAAAATCATATGCGTGCGAAAATTAACCCAGTGTGGAAAGAAGGATTCCTAGTACTTGTATACGATATTCTACGAAATATTGAAGACGTACGGCGGCCCATATATGACCTGCTATTTTTCCAGTTTTGTATTATTTTTTCAGTTCTAGGTTTGCTTCTTTTGGTTTAGTTTTCACCCGGATGAAAACTTTCCACTCACCTGGGTGAAAATGTTTTCACCTGGGTGGAAACGTTTTCGCCGGGGTGAGAAGATTTTCACCTAGGTGAAAACAGGATTTCACCTGTGTTAAAACAGGTTTCCACAAGGGTGATAACGTTAGCGCCCGGGTGAAAACCTTTTCACCCCGGTGAAAACGTTTGCACCCCGGTGAAAACGTTTGCACCTGGGTGGGGAGAAAGGAGTGAAAGAATCCCTCCCCCCTCCCACCCAAACTGAAAATAAATATATGCAAAACTAAAATTAATAGCATGTGGTATATGGGCCACCGTAAAGATGTATATTGACTTAAATACATAAAATTATTTTTTTCTTCTAAAAAATTGTATATATATTTAACAAAGATGCGACGGTATAACTTTACAAGACGTACTGAAGCTGTACATGAGAAATGCAGAAAATCAAACATTTTCAACTGACCCTGGCAGCGATCGAACCCACAAACTTACCTTCTGCTGTACTGCCCACCGTCTACGCCTTTACCCACTGCACCACCGATTTGCTGGCCGAGCCCCTGTTCAGAATTTCTATAGTCTTTACTATTCCTTTAGTTTCATATATAGTTCAACCGGACTCTGTGGAATGCCCGACTCTGAGGACTTCCATGGCTGTGGAAGCGCCCACAGTCCGCCAGATGCCATGGTCCGGGCCCTATATATATCAGAAGGGACATTCCTGTCTAGATTTCAGTGACCCGGAAACCAACGATACCAGGACCCTGGTTTCTGGTGATAGGGGGACAACTGTTTCCTTTGGGCACCCAGATCCAGATACCATGGTCCCCGGACCCTCATATCTGGCAGCCCACGGTTGCTTCCACACCGGTATAGTGTGTGTGTGTGTGTGATCGCTGGGATTGGCGAACAGGCAAGCATATATTAGTGCCTCTCCCAGGTATTGATATCGTCCATAATCACAAACAGAAAAAATGCTTATTTTAGGATTAACCTACCCCACGGTATGGAAAATTGTCATTGTGATTTTATTTTAGAGCCCTCAAAACGAGAGTTTTGGGGAGGGGAGGCGGGGGGGGGGTTAGGGTGAATTGTCGAAATATGGGGTCTCGATACGTAACCCCTTGCTTTAAGCTCGACTTTTTGTCAATTAGGAGAAATAACTTTATTTTTAATAAGCGACCGATTCGCATGAGCTTTGTGGATCGTAGAAATCGTTTGCGCACATAGATTAACGTCTCCGGGCGAAGCTCCTGCTTATAGCGTTTTACACACCGAAGTTAAGCAAAGTTAATCTCGGTCAATACTTGGCTGAGTGACCGGGTGCTGTAGGGCCTACTGGCTGAACTGATCAGTGTCCAGGGTAATAGGAACTGTGAGCACTCTCGTGTTCTGGCACATGTAGGCACCGTCGTGATATGACTGGAACAAGGTTGAAAACGACGTTAGACCCTACTATTCACCCCCTCACTATATACGGACAAATTTTCCTTAACAAGTTTTCATTGCCTGGATAAGTGACTTGTCCGTGATAAGCAACAAGTTTTCTCCGTCGTTGGGCCAGCATTGCCATGCATGAACGACGGAAGTCCACCTGACGAGTAAATCGTGAAATCTGTAAACTCATTTGGACAAGTTTCTGTAAACTCATTTGGACAAGTTTCAGTCGATTTGCTGATATCAGCAAATGGTTTGATGATATCAGCAAATCATTTGATGATATCAGCAAATCATTTGATGATATCATCAAATCGAGTGATTTGCTGATATCAGCAAATCATTTGATGATATCATTAAATATGGCGGAACGTGAAAATAAGCCTAAATGTTAATGCCTGCTCCCTTCTCATCTTGTTTGATAATTTATACCTTGTGGTAAAGCTATCTACCGACAAATCACATTCAATATTTATTACGGTACTTAAAGAACCAGACAATAACAATAAAACCTATCAAACCTCTCGCATATACCTCACGCCAAACTTTACTAATAAATGACGAATAAAATCATGAATTTAAGCGCATTCAAATAAATATACAGCAGGGAAGATAAACTTTTCCATCGCGGTTTATTGACTTGTATACACAAATTCATTAGATCTGCATTTGAGTATAATCGAGGTGAGACGAAAGGGGATAATGAATTTCGGGAAAGCCGGTCAGCATGGAGCATGGTATATTAAGGCAGAGCCGATTGTCGTGATTCTTCACTGGTTAGATTTTAGAGCAGGAGATAAGGCATAGCCGCACATACAACAATAAATTAATCTCTATGACCCTTTACCGACCCGTAACAGGAGACCAGCTCTTACGATAAAGACAGAACTAACCAAGCCCCAATGAAGTCATATGGCTTCTTTTTATCTTTATATGATGTGGGTACTGTAATCAAATAGTACTAAAGCCGATACAGATTGAAACAGTTGTGTGACATTATTTATCTAAGCATGTTCCCTGTAAATTCAGTATGATCTCAAGCGCTATTTGTTGAACATTCCGATCACTTTTCAATTCTGTGTTATATCTATGTTCACCTTGCCGGGAAGGGGGGGGGGGGGGGGGTCCGGTCGGATGTACACAGAAACTCGTGTGCGAGGTAGGTCCACCACAGTGGTTAATGGTCAGGACCTACAGGTCAACCGCCGCTAATGGGGGCAGAAATAGTGGAGCGAGCCTTTGAAACGGAACATGCGCTGTGACGAAGTTTATTGTCATTCTGAACAGGGAGCCTTCCATGTTATGTTTCATACTTTGACCTTCCACCATATTTAATGATATCATCAACTATAAAGTATTTGCTGATATCATCAAATGATTTGCTGATATCAGCAAATTAATTGCTGATATCAAATCATTTGATGATATCAGCAAATCATTTGCTGATATCAACAAATAAAGCGTTTTTGATGATATCATCAAATGATTTGCTGATATCAGCAAATCATTTGATGATATCAGCAAATCAGTTGCAGATATCATCAAATGATTTGGTGATATCAGCAAATATTTGTTGATATCAGCAAATATTTGGTGATATCAGCAAATATTTGTTGATATCAGCAAATATTTGATGATATCAGTAAATCATTTCATGATATCAGCAAATATTTGATGATATCACCAAATACTGAATAAAAAGTCAAACGGCTTGCCATACGGCCTTCATTCGGCGGAGAACATGCAGACTGGAGAAATCTGATAAATTACAGGTTTTCATACCACTCCGGAAACAGATATTACCTGGGCTTACAAAAGATTTAGGTATGAATAACTTTTGTATCACTCAAGAGGCGTTGTAGATCTGTAATTTTGAACAAGTAGGGCAGCACATGACTCGAAAATGGCGGGTGACGTTGGGGTTACGTCGGTAGAGTTTAGCTGATTGGCTGACGAAGTCAAGTGGTATTGATTTCAGGAAATTCCCTCTTACAGTTGCCGAAAGTATATAGATGACCCAGATGGTTACGTTATGTGCGCTATGAAATCACCGATACGACTAGTACTGTTTACATTTTGACGTATCTTCGGATGTCTGGGTTGACTCAACTCGAAATGTCGGGCCATCGTATGCCTGCGATGGGTTTGATATTTAGGCTATGATCGTCCCGTTTGCACCTCGAGCTGCCCCGAATTTCTGCATGGAAGGGTAAATTATGCCGATCAGCCCAGTGGTGGCATACAGAAAATCTCATTCGTGCTCAGTCGCCAACGTTCGGTTTGATTTTTGTGATGCCTCTCTTGTAGGTCGGATCTGTTAAGGAGCAGATTCATACCTTGAAGGGAGACACAACCCCATGCTTTATATAAAATATTTTTATATAAAGCATGGTTATGTATAGAGACCCCATATTTCGACACTTTACCCTAATACCACCGTCCACACCCCCAAAACTCTTGTTTTGAGGGCCTGTGAAGGGAGAGTACTCTCGTCCACATGGCAGTAAGCAGCACAACACTTGATTTTATTCGATCATGGATGTATTGAGGTAGCAGTTAAACCATTCGATGAATTGTTGTAATTATCTGATAACTACAGCCAAAGATAAATATCTCCGAATCAACAGCATTTCAGGTAGAAAATGTTAGGATGTTCTGAATTGAACCGACTTTTGTGTTCATGAAAATTTAAATTTAATTTCGATCATCGTTATCATTGAATGCAGAAGGCCTATCTAATAAACTTTCATTTCATTCGACTAGTATTCTATTTTTTAAGAAATATTAAAATTTCTACATATTAATTTGGAGTTTTATATATACTGATATTATAATAGCAATAAAAGCCACGTGACTTAGCGCTATACTCAGTTACACTATCCCTTATAAAAAACACGTCTCTTTATTCTGCAATGTTACTAGAAAAAAGTCATGACAAACTCGGACTGATTGATTTAGCTGACTAGTTTCACTGCTTTCAGCAGTTTATCAAAGCATCGTTTATTAAATTCAATTCGATTGCGGTTCTATTTATGCATGCATGTGTGTTTTACATAAATGGTTACGGTGGTCTTGGCGACATAATTCACATGCATAAGATTACAAATAAACAAAAAACGGACCTAATAAAAGGGTATGTAAGATATAACAACAATAATAATAAGTCAAGAGAATGAATACAATAAACAATCAAATCGACCAAAACAGCTTATACAATGATCAATGGTGTAGACCTGTATGAGGTTTAAGTTTCTGGTTTCGATTGCATTGAAATGAAACCGGAAAAAAACATGTCAAACCTAATGGCAAATAAGGTGTCTTGAATACAAGTATATGCGAGGTATGGTGGGGGAGAAGTGAATTGATTACACTGTATTGAGTTCCGGGCGGAACTTATTAATGAAGTGCAATTCTTTAATTTCTCTCAATTTATTATTATCCCCTGATACTTTGAAAAATGGAAAAAATTTGAACTTGATGTCAAGATGTCCAGCGCAAGTACCTAATGTGTTGTGTTACCGGCAAGAAGCGAAGATTGGGCGTGTTCATTTGCTGTCGATGTACGCGGACACTACACTACACGAGGGTAGATATATAAGTATAAGTATAAAACTGGATATTATATTGTCATAACCGGTTTCGCTCTTTTAGAGCTTGTCAAATGACGAAGTTTACATGCTATTAGATACAATTATATAGCGCAGCATGATTACAATTATTGTTGCATGGTTACATAAAGTCATAATAACAGAACAAGTACAGTCAAATACAAAACAATGATTAAATAGAGACGATTGCTGGTTGGTGTGCGCGTTTCCATGTACTCAGACATGCGTACTTTACAATTCTTGGTCTCTATGCACCTGAAGACATGCGCAGATAACTCATTTTCTGGAACCAGTCTGCGAATATATATATATATATGGATGATGGAGTTTCCGATACTGTATTATACTTGAAACGTTTTCACATCTTTGGATGTTCTTCTACAAGTAAATATTACATTCAAACGAGCATATATAGTCGCGGTTACCAGGCCAAACATGGTGAATTGATTACACTTTATTGAGTTTAGCCTTTGGCTTTGTTTTATAATTAATACAAATAATTCGACCCCTGTGGGGCATTAGTGTTGTGTACTTTTGCTAAGTTGTAACATGTTGTGGTCACGTGCTATGTTACCAGACCATATTTGGGGGAGGGAGGGAATTTGGCTTAATGTCACACTCAAGTTTGTTTCACTCATATGGTGACAGCCAGTTTGGTTGGTGGAGGAAGCCGGAGTACCCGGAAAGAACCACCGCCCTTCGGCAAGTAACTGACAAACTTTCACACATGGACCAGCTGGGCTCGAACCCGTGCCGGTTCAGCAGTGTGAGGCTAGCGGTCACCAGTGAAGCGCCGTAGACCACTCGGCCACCGAGGGCCCGACCATATTTGGCCTGGTAACCGCGACTATTATGCTCGTTTGAATGTAATATTTACTTGTAGAAGAACAAAGATGTGAAAACGTTTCAAGTATAATACAGTATCGGAAACTCCATCATGCTATCTTTGTATAGTTATTTATTTATATAGTTTTGTCGCGTTTTGTCTGTATGATGAATATGTATATATACGGATAATAAATTCAACAATTTATAAAACAAAAACAAAAACAAAATGAGACAAAATGTGGAACACCCATGCACTGATAACCTTTGACTCTGAGGGTTGTTTGCTTTGGTGTACTGCTATGATTGTTGGATCAGTGATCCAACATTGGATATATGATACAGTAAGGGATCGATGATCCAGACATAAAGATGCAATGTTGATCTTAACAGAAGCATTATTAGTCACGAGTGCATGAGCCAGAATGAGTCACGAGTGAACCAAATTTGGTTCGTTTTTATCTCTTGTGAGCAAACTAGATCTTCGGCAATTAGCCATAGATGTTCCATTCATAACCCAGAGATGGAGCAACAGAACATTGGATAAATGAGATAGCAATGAATCAAAAATACAGCATTGACTTCTTTTGTCGATTTAATGTTTGAGCCGTGTTTGTGTTCCATTGCCCAAAAATTGCAGCTTTAGCGAGCCGGCTTTTGCATAGGCTCAATTCAGCAGCCACACCATAGCTGGGCTCATTTTTGACTCTACTACTACTACTTGAGGGGGCTCAAAATTGGATCACTTTTTTGCAGTGAATCTCCTTTGGCCGTTTTGCGTTTCACACACGGACCAGTTCGATGAATGCTGAATTTCTCTTGTTCATGTTTTCGACAACACAACTAATTTAGCAACAGCAGCACTTGCAGCAGATCGTCTTACACAGGGTCGGTGGTTTCCCCCTAGGTGGAACTTGACTCTTAGCGAAGTTCATGAACACCTGTTGAAGTGTGGTTTGGCTGACTGAGTAATCCTCTATCTTATATTGCTCCTTCGCTCTCTCCAGTGTCCCGAAAATAAAGGAGAGTGACACATTAGGATCCGTTAGATGATAGCTGACATATTGATTACTTATATCCAAGTCCCCGGCTTTGTGTTCGGGGAATTTTGACTCCATGAACTCCTTGAACGCCTCCAGCTGAGACTCGCCTGTGTCCGACTCTCCTATCCGAGCGATGAGGGTGTAGCCTTGACCAAACTTGTTCTTC